>QVRM01005464.1:0-76490 GCA_003439945.1 Dermanyssus gallinae | reverse complement strand
CAGGGATTCGCTTAAATTAGGTGTTTGGAATGGCAGTTTTCTACAGCCACTATGGCTCACACCAATAAGGAGCTAGGGGATTTTGAAGGGTTAGTGAATGGTCGTGGCCATTTACTTAAGAGAGTTCGTGAAAGGGACTTTAAATGGCCAAGGGAGCATGAAAGTTGTTTTTAACCGGGGATTTTAATACCGAGAGCATGGCATGAGGATGTCGACGCATCAGAGAGGGCACATACTCTACCAAAATAGATAGCCGAGAAAACCTTTTAGTAACTTAATTATGGAGTGACTGCTACTACGTCAGAAGGGACTAGACAGCTTTTGTAGACTTAACACTGGTCAGCGAATTGGTATCTCCTACGATAGGAAAATGGCGCGTTGCGGAGTAGCAGGAGATTCTGAGTAATCAAAGATGCATCTGTTTAAGTTGCGAATACTTAACTTACGACATCTATACGGAAGTGCTGGCAAATGCGTAGTTTTGAGATAAGATCCTGAGGTAAGACTAGAAAGATCAGACCGGCTGGAGAACGGATGGCACCTGGACACGCCCCTGGCCCCGACAGCATTCCTCTCAGTTTAGCCAAGTTATTCGTTAAGGCTATTCGAAGGCCCTTTACTTTTGCTAACGGACTGCCTAGAGAAGGGATGTCTCCGAGGCTATGGAAGAAGGCAAGCCTTAACCTCGTACCTAGACCTGAAAGTAGGACATGCCCTCGGCCTATAGTCTGCCTGCCTCTTCGACACCCTTGGAAAGATTCTGGAAATCGTCCTAGGCAATAACTTAAACAGGAAACTCAAAATCAGATAAGCTTTATCCGACGCGCGGGTATAATTTCTGAAAAAGAGATTTATTATTGTAGTCCATAAAGGGTCCTGGGACAAAAAGTTGCGAGATCGTTTCTGATCCTATTGAATGTTGAAAAAACCTTCAAGACAATAAACTAGATGGTAATTTAAAAAAAAGTAAAGCTGCATTAAAAGCGAATCCCTACGCACACAATCCCTGCCGAAGGATTTCATCCTACCTCGATAAATTAAATTTGGCAGCAGAAGGGCAAAACTTCTGGGACCCGTCCTCTGAAACTCAGAGAGTTGTCTGGTTTAAGTTCTGGATATTGACAACTACATGGCGGGGGCTAGCTGTTGAAACTACGCGGATGACTCGGCCTGATGGTCAAGGCGCGGACCAATGCGCCTTATGATGGCGGACCTTTTGAATAAAAGTAGGAAATATGGAAAGCACTCGAGTGATCTTCGATCAAAAGTTCACTGGAGCGACACAGGTGAAACATGTCGCGGCAAAGGCCTAGCAGGCCGCCTTAAACCTAGCATTAATTATGTTAAGGATTAGGGGGCACTACGGACGAGAAATAATAGAGCACTAAAGTTGGCCTAACGTACACTAGCAATCAGGACGGCGGCCGAAACCTTCTTGGTCCAAACTTAGATGCTGCCATAGCAGGATTTTCTGGAGGAAAGATCTGCTTCTCGCCAGCACCAGAAGTGCCGCAATCGCGGTCTGGCAGGAGGAATGCGAACAAGTTATACCAAGAATGACCAAGCAGAGCAAGAACAAGAGTCTCATACTGGACCTCAAAGCGTGGGTGTGACAGCCGACACGGGGAGTTGACCTACTGCAGTTTAGGTTCTAACAGGTCATAGTTGTTCTAGAGCTATATGGTCCGAGGAGATTTATGTGTAGATAAGTCGAAACGAAAACTCCTAAGGATTAGTGCTAGGCTTTTTATGCTCCTGGTGCACCTAACTTTTGTCCTTTTGAATTTGCAGGCCGACACTTTCGGTAAGGCCTTTACCAACGGTACTGCGATTCTGTTCCGTATCGATCACTTTTAACTACCTGAGGACGTATGGCATTCTGAAATAGTTTTCTAATCATTGTGCAATAAAGTACCGCCCTGTGTATATGTATGGCCTATTAACTTCATTGTGCATATGTTAATGTACTTCATGTAAATATATTATGTTTAAAGATAGTTGTAAATCCAAGATTCAGGCACGCAAGTTCATTATGTATTCATGTATATATGAGTAAGATTAAAAAGCAATATAGGAAATTGTAAAGCTCGTTAAAGTAAACATTTTTGAATCAAGTTCTTTTATTAGCTTTCACGTCCAATATCTCAAAATCATAACTCTACGACTATTCAGAGCGTTTACAACTAACACATTCAGGCAAATGCGCATTTCAGTACGATAATTTTAGTACCAGTCTGTGGCAAAGCGGGCCGTGCTGCGGAGTAATTTTTCGACGGGCATGTCGAGATTAAGTTAATGCATAAATGACCTTCTCACAGAAAGTTTTTAAAAAAATATATAGGGGAATTGTAAAGGTCGTTAAAGTAAATATTTTTCCAATAAAACATTGTCTCTGAGAATTCTTGTTTCGGAGTGAGAGTTATATTACTGAAAGGCCGTGATACTAGTGTTACTGCTCGACATAGGAGCACAAGATGTGCAATTTTCACGCCCAATACCTTAAACTCATAACCCTACGACCATTCACAGCGCTCAAAACTAACACATTCGGGCAAATTCGCAATTCATGAGGATAACTTTAGTGCCAAATCTATGGCAAAGCGAGCCGTGATTGCGGAGTAATCGAGATTCAGTGCATGCAGAAAAGACTTGCTGAGATAAATCATGCCTGCCAATAAACTTAATTACTCCGCAATCGCAACTCGCATTGCCATATGTTTAGTATCATCGTCATGAAATGACATGCATGATCTTCACGAAATTCGCATGTACCTGAACGTGTTAGTTTTAAGCGCTGTGGATTGTCGTAGGGTTACGATTTTTGGGGTATTTGGCGTAAGGGCTAACAAAGACCTTCATTTGTTTGCAAATTCTCTTTTAAACGACCATGTCAGCACCCTCTGGCCGACGATCACTCTCACTCCGAAACAAGACTTCTTGAAGACCATGTACCATTGGAAAAAATATTTACTTAACGAGCTCTACAAATCCCTATATTGTTTTTTAAATCTTTCTGGAAGACCTTGTATATATATGTACATATATTGTATATATATATATATATATATACATATATTGTATATATATATATATATATATATACATATATTGTATATAGATATATATATATATATATATATGTATATATATATGTATATATGTATATATAGTATATATATATTATATATATATATATATATATATATATATATACGCACATATATATATACGAGGGTGATTCTAAAACATATTTATCTAAAAAAAATGCAATCTTTCAAAGTGTTTCTTTTCCCTTCAAAATAGCTCATCTAATGTAATCACTTTCTGAACCACAATCCCGAAGCTTCTGCTACCGTTCGAGTGTGCAAGTCAAACAATTTTCGGCGGTTCATTTTAAAATTCAACATTTTTGAACGAACTTCCCTACCAGTCTGCTAGAGCATACATATCAGTTGAGACTGTCACAACTTATTCTTAAGATATAGCCAATTCCTAGGCTATATCTATTATTCCCTAACGGGAGTCATCTTCGGTCTCTCCACGCCCGTCACAGAATCGACGGTATTACGTATACACAGTGTTTCGAGACACTACTTGATCACCGTAAGCAGTTTATAATATTTCTACCACTTCAGAACACATCATTTTGTTAGGATTATTATGATTTGACGCAAAACTTGATGCAGAATAGTTGGTCCTCCATTATCGGTTCTTTAAAATCGCCGATCCTTTCTAACTTCTTTAAATCACATCATACGCGCCGCCACGAAAATTGGGCTTGTGTGGAGCTGACGAGTTGCGCTTCTAAGCAAAACCAACCGGATGATCTTAATGATTTCAGTCTGGTGGCAAAATTTAAAGTTCTAGACCTTTCCGATCCGTTCTTATATATATATATATATATTATATATATATATATATATATATATACATATACGAGTAGACTTGCCATTCTATGCGTTATATACGGCCAGCGCATGCGACGTGGATTTTATCAGCTACATATTTGCCTCAAACGATTTGTAATGGCCATAAGTATATCATGATTCTACGCCCCTTGTTGTTTCCCCAACTACTGTTTACCGTCAACTTAAGCGTTGACATGATGCAGCTCCGTAAACAACTGGTATGGATATGCAATTCAGCAATAGGGTTGCTCGTGCCGAAAGATTTACACGGGAGAGCCTTATTTCAGGTTACAACGTGATGAGATTTTCTGACCTTTCCCAATGTGTAGAATAGTAGGTGTAATACTGATTTACCACCCGTCGCAAAATAGACCGATAAGAGCCTTAAAAGAAAAAAAGAAAAGCGAACTGCGTGCGTTCATCAGCACACCTGATTAACTACATGCTAATTGTTTTCAATTAATTAATTGACGTGTTGGCAGAGCTGGTCCCTCTTTCTCGGTCGTTTGAATATGCGCATTTACCGTGTATCTCTAGGCTATCCATTGTTACAGCAGTTTACACAAAGGCCTATTGTAAGAGTTCAAAAAGGCATCCATTTTTCTAGTTCTAGGCTTTTTCCTCTGGAGTCCCGCAAGGGCCGTTGTGGGAGGACCGATATTGTATGCCACGAAAGCTTGATGTGCTTTAAAAGCAGTTTGCTTTTACAACAATTGTTGCTTGTATGTTGTTCTGCAAGGGCGATGACTTATGCACATAATTAAAGCGTCTAACTGTGATAACACTGTCGAGTTACAAATTGTAATTGATATCGTAAATGGCGGAGGGGGCAAACATAGAGAATGAAGAAATACACGTCCACGCTATGTACACACTTGCCGATGAAGCAATACTTGGGGTCTAGAGGGTTGTATCTTGGTGATACTTTGGATCGCATTTGTATCGTAGATAACTTCTCAACTAGCAAATCTAATTCTGAGAGCGTTTTCTTATAATTGTGTGGGCTCTGTTCTGCAAAACAGACTGCATTGAATTTCTAGGCAAGACACGTAGCAGGTTTGTTTGGAGCGTCGCACTTGGCTGTACTGTTCGACGTGACGCTTGTGGATCGCTCCCGGATATCTGCGAGTGCCAGAGAAAAAAAAAGTATCTTTGTATACGTATTTTTACAGCCGCATCAGTCTGGTGCCGGTGCTTGCAAGTTTTGATATTGATTTGTGATTAACATATTTACTTGGAGAGTCACGTAACGACAATGATTATCTAAAACATTTGTAGCCCCCTTTTTGAATAAAGGTGACGACGTATTATATTATATTATATTATATATATATTCTATTGCCAAAACATGCAAACTTCGGTGGAACATTAGTCGTACGTAGTACTACGCTTTCCCGAAACTTCTGTGCCTCTCGTTTCGGCGCTAACAAATTGCAGAATCTACCTTCGTCGTTGTTAGCTAGATATATTACAATCATTTATGGTGAGTCGGGTGATTTTGGAAGGCATCGAGTGATTGTTCAGTCGTGACCTAGTACTGATACTTCTATGATTTTAGCTATGCGCACCTCAAGTTAAGGCGATCCAATCCGCCTCGCATCACTGAGCCCAGAAAGCCCAATTGCGCCGACAAAGCCTCTTAATACATTGATTGGCACATAGGTTTCACTCCTCTCTTACAATCGCTTTCTACGGGCCTGCTTCGTTCGAAGCCATGTGCTTCAGCTGCGACCTTGCACATAAAAATGGAGCATTTCTCTCTTAAAGCAGTCTATTGGCATGATGACCATATGTCGAATTTCCTTTTCACTTCCTTATACGCTAGTTCCAACTGTAAAACCAACTGAAACAATTGCTGCGAATCAAAGTATATATATATATATATATATATATATATATATATATATATATATATATATTTTAGGTTTGCAAACTTGGGTTTATAGCATTGTTAATAAAGGCATTAAGAGGTCAGCCATTGCGCCTGGCATTCGTAGAGCACCTTTAAGAACGCGGCGGCGTAAGTAAAGGTGTTCCAGGAGAGAAATTCTAGTCATTCGGTCAGAACTGCCAAACATTCCTAACGTAGAACTTCAGACGATTTATCTTGCTGAGCAGATGATACTACTTTTCTGAAATCTACAATGTTTTTTTTTATTGCGTTGTAACTGCCTGGTCTTTAAATATAACGTATATTGTGTGCTTATTTATCTTTTTTGCGACATATCTATCGTACGGTAAACTGGACGTTCGTCGTTATGTAAATGCGCTTTGTTTCATTCGTGCTTTAGTGCACTTGTTCTCTATGTCTAGTTAAGATGAAGATGGTATGCGCAATACGACTAGTATAAGGCTAGATTGATATCCTAACGGTTATTACGTAGAAGCATTTAAAAGGAGATACCACATAACTTAACAAGCCTTATAAAATTCCCATATAGAGATAAATCGCGCAGCCGGAGCGGCAGACGCTAAATCCAAAAAGCATGTCGCACCCACAAACGTTATAACAAATAACCATTAGACCGGTAATAACGGTTTATACTTGTGACTCATAGAGTCGTCGCTGCTTTTAACCATTATCTGTGATGAAAAAGTATGACCTTGTTTGTTTGTCGCTAAAAATATTCATTTGACTGCACGGAAATGATCCGCCCCCTGCGGGTTGGCCTTGCATTTTGTGTCACAACGTGATCAGAGGTATTGTCATAACTATGAAACAGAAGTCTGATAATTTACTGTAAACTTTCTCCAGCAGGGCCGTGTCGCAGACTAAGCTAGGCGATAGTTTTAGTTTTGCTAAATGTTAACACAATTTGACGACTTTGAGAGTGTTATACGGCTTTAGAGATGAAGGTCACGCTAGTTTAACATCGGATTTTGTCAAAATATAATACCTAGGATAAAAATCGAGTGGAGCTGATAGAGACTAAAACTCTACAAGTGCAGAAAAAATATTTAGAACAAAAAAAAATTTACGTTATGACGTGGAATTTTGATACCATTCTGGTATAACGGCAGAATTCGAAACCACTCGCAAGTGACTTTTGCCGCACTATATATGTATATATATATATATATATATATATATATATATAGACGACTAAGATCAACTGCATACGTCGCTAAATATATAGTTATGCCTACATTGCGACGCTAAGGTGAGCAGTAACGTGTAAATACTTACTGTTCAGCGACCTTTCCCGATCTGAAGTCCAACGGATCGTCGAGCAGGTTCATGTCATCGTCTTCCTGGCCAGACGCGTACGCCGAGCAATACGATTCTTTGTATCGACCGATCGAATCGAGACGTTTTACCGTCTTACGTTCCAGCTGTACATGATACCATGTTCATGTGTGTACACCGGTGCAACACTGATGCGATGATGTTGTACAAAAAGCAGCAGGAGTACAGTGTTCAGCCCGACTGCCGCCACCGCCGCCACCGCCGCCACCTTCTCTACGCGAAAGCACACGTGACGCACCGCACCGCACGCTCGTCACTAGAGCAGTGCAAACACGCCGCGACCGAACACTTATTACTACTAGTGTGATGATGATGATGATAATAATAGTAATAATAATAATAATAATAATATTACAAATGGTCACTGCGGCGGAGCAGATAGAAATGTGTTCACGGCGGACAACAAGGCGCCCAACCACTCAAGCAGAATAATCCGTTTCCAAGCTGGCTAGCCTCATGGTCCTTCGTCGAGACGAAAACGAAAACGACTATTCTGACGACCGACACGGGCCAGTTAGCTGGATTCCACTTTGGGCATCGACCAACATTGGCAACGGCTTAAGATCTTGCCAGGGAGTTGCCAAAGACCTTCTCTCCGTCCGCTCCTACTATCCGACACGGCGAGCGTGACTGTCGTTATTCCAGCAGATTATTATTGCTATTACTATTATTAATCGATTCTCAATTCGAGCGTAGTAGTAGTAGTAGTATTTCGAAGCTAGCGGTGGTTGTCCATTGGAGCACTGTTTACTGTCTGCCTACTACCTAGACGTAGTCTCTAGTTTACTTCCGCTCTCCCGCGGAGTCTTTAGTGTCACACCACTTGCAGAGACAAATCATCGTTAATCACCGGAACGTGTCGCCGGTCGCGATAGATTGACAGCTGCGACGCATAGCCATTCGCTTGTCAGGTCATCTGCGCATGAGCATACCATGCAACCATGTGTCTGTAATCTGGCGCCGGTACAGGAATTACGCTATCACCACCTACCACAACTAACAAAACATTGACATAAGCATTAACATCAACAGCGACAGCAGCAGCAACAACAAGAACAACAGCAGTAGCAGCAGCAACAACAACAGCAGCAGCAGCAGCAACAGTAATAGAGGATGTTAGTTTAGGAGTTATGTCTCTGCCGCACGTGGACCGACCTATTTTGGGCTTTCCATTCAATCCATTCAATCCCAGACGACAAGGAGGAACCTGCGGCGAGAAGAGAAGAAACACGGCTGCTGTCAAAGCTTTTCGATTTATGATGGCCGGTTCCCTACGCAACCTTCTGTTTAGTCTCCGCGCCACAAGCGTTCACAGTCGAAGATGCTGGCTTGCCGACAGTAATGTGCCGAGCGGCGAGCGAATAAGCTCTCAAGTAGTTCTAGATACCGGCCAAATGACGCGTTTGCCAGGCAACATCATGACGAGATTTCTATGCGTTGGGGCGCGCAGCGACGCCAATAGAGTGTTGCTGCAGTGCTGCAACGGTTAGGCGGTCACGTTCACACATTGGGACATTTTTCGTACAACACCCCAGAGAGGTAGCTTTTTTCGTACATTACTTGCCTTGTGCAGGCGGCATTAGAGGGAGATTAATTTGCCTGCCGAACTGTGTCAGCCGAGTGTCGCGTGCCCTCAATTAGCCTGGCTGGCAAGTTCTACAGTTCTACAGTGATGATACAGTCGAGATCGTTTTTTGCTCTGTGATCTGTGATCCTGTAGCATCCTCCTTCGTTTGTCGTCGTCCAAGTCGTCTGGCGCGTATCCGTGCGAATTCCATTAAGCTAACAAACGTTAACCACAGCAAGAACAACATCAACTATAACAACAGAAATAAGAACGGCAACAACACCAACAACAACAAAAATAGCAACAACATCAACAACAAGAATAGCAACAACATCAACAACAACAACGACAAGAAAAGCAACAATATCAACAGCAACAACAAGAGCGATACTGAACGAGAGCGATGCTGACGGCCACCACAAACACAAAAGCAACTCCTCCACCTCCACACCAGTTCGATCGATGATGTTGTAGTAGTAGTAGTGGTAGTACCTGTAGTAGTAGCTTTAACAGCAGCAGCAGAAGTAGCCACAACCACTACCTTACTTGTTTTAGCTTAGGTCCCCGCCTGCGTTCCGAATGTGTTTCTGTTCCAGCGGCAAGGTGTGCTGGTTTCCGCGCATGCGCGGTAGCGTTGTCGCCGCGCGGCCGCTGCAGCGGCAACAGCAGCAGTGAGCAGAAAGTCGCATGATGATGACGTCGCCGTCAAAGTGACGACGAAACAAATAGTCGCGTGTAGTGAGCTTTTTTCGGCTATTCGGCGACGACGACGACGACGACGAGGGAGTCATTTAGTCTAGGGGGTGGTCGTAATGACTTGACGCTGTGTGGTGGTGGTGGTGGTGGTGGTGGTTTCTGCAGCTGCAGTTGTTGCAGTTGCATTTTGCAGGTTTCATTCTTCTGAAGTTCATTCTCCTCTGAAGTCTGGTCGGGTCGGATATGGGCGCGCCCGCTCCTACTGTTGCTCCATACTACCGCTGCGTTGCTCTTTCCTGTATCTGCTGTTGCTGCTGCAAGGTCGAGAAAGATAGATATATAGATAGATTCCGTATATAATATATATATATATATTTATGAACGTATGTATGTTTATGAACGTATGCCATTTATGAACGTATATATGTTTATGGACGTATGCGTATTTATGTATTTAGGTATATCTATATGTGGCGTGAGGAGGCGTGTTGAGGTCTCCGGAGGAGACACTGTGATGTTTCTGTTGTTTGTGGAGTGGTTGGTGTGTGTGCAGAGTGCGGTCTAGACGCCTTGGGGAGTGGGTGGAAGGGTTTGGAGGGAGGGTAGGACTGGGGGGAGGGGGATAGGAGGACCGCGTGTGGAACAATGCCTTCAATGGGGGGGGGACGACGCCAATGACGTTTCTGGACAATTAATACGTTCTCTGCTACGTTCACAATCGACGTACATCGCTTCGCCACCGTCTGTCTACAGATCACGCAGCAGAGGTCGATTGTCCGTCGTCGGACAGCTACAGCCCCGCGAACGTCCGCCCATTCGATGAACTGGCGGGCCCCGTCAAGCTGTTCAGAGACGTAGAGCGACGGAACACAACAACGAAGGAGTGAGCGAGAGAGAGAGAGAGAGAGATAGGGGTGCCAGTGGGGAGAGAGGTAGAGCGAGGTAGAGAGAGAGAAAGAGATAGGGAAGAGCGAGAGGGGGAGAGAGATCGAACAGGGAACAGAGAAGGTCAGAAAGACGGCAGTCGGGGCGAGAGTCACACATGACAGGGTTTGGTTCGCGCCGCGCGTATATCAGGCAGTTCGGATTGAATCGTATCGGCGCCGTTTCTTTCACACGACACGTAGGCGGCCGGAACGGAGTTTCTGGGCCTGGGCAGCAAATAGCTGCTAGTTCACGCTGATGGTAAGTGGTTCGGCTGCGGAAGCAGAAGCTGCTACAGCTTCTGTTTCGGCTGTTACGACCACCACAGAGCCTGTCACGATAACAACAGGCGTTGTGAGAGGGTGGCGTCGAATATAGCTTGTAAACAACCACTTGTATGATATATATATATATATATATATATATATATTTATTCATACGGGAAAAAGTATCCACAAACCGTGGAAAACGTCTATCAAATTGATATCACAGTCATAGGGCGTCGTTGACTGGATCTAATCATTCAGTGGCAACGCCATAAAGCAGCTTTCCTGAGTGTGTTGAAGTTAAGATCAAAAATGTTGTAGACGTTTGTCTGTTTAGAGTAGAGACCAAACATTGCTGACAATGGCCGGAGAGCTGCACGGAGCAGAAGATTGGCAAACTAAGAGATAAAGAGAGGACCGATGAAACTATAAAAGTTAGCATTGAAAATAATAAAGAGCAACTATATGCTAGATTTAATGAGCCAAGACGGGATATAACAAGGTAATCGGTAAGACCTTAAAGGATTACGTTAATGTCAATGCTGACAATTAATGCGACGATTAGTGACCATAACAATGCTATAATTCCCGAAGGAGTTAATAAACTCAAGAAGAATTAGAGTTGGAAAGTACTAAGTTAGGACAATGGAACCAACTCATGCTCATCAAAAGAAGGCAAATCGGAGCCATATTGCTAAGAGAGAACTTTGAATTAGGTAGCTGAATCGCACACAAAAAAAACAAAACAGACCAGATCACCGTATTGCTTTAATTTCTGAAAATACGACACAGAGAAAATTAATAACAGCAAAAAAGAGACAACTCTAGGCAATGCCACCTAGCACTATCGAGTAGCGAGCATCGCCAGAGACTACGACCCGCCGGCCAAAAAGTACAACGCCACGTCTAATAGCCAGTTTCTTGCGGTACCTGCTTACTCATTAAATACGGGAAATACGAATATTAGTAACAATTACGGAAATCATGTTGAGCGGAAGTAGATAACAGATCTACCTGTAATTAGATCGGTGGGTGATAACACCTTTACCGCCGGTAAGTATGATATAGATGCACCCTAATGCCCCGCACATGGTTCAGTGCGTCGGCACCGACATGTGCAGCTCCCAACCTAACGGTGCAGACGACTAAGCACAGCAGATAGTTTCAGAAGTCGCAGCAATGATAGTCGCCAATGGTAACAGCAATTGCGACAGATCAAGGCCATGGCAGAAGTTCTCGCTCCTCCGACTAACAACATCAAAGGGCTGCTATTTACTGTCGTTATCAGCTTACTATTCGATATAGGGTCTATATCAGAGCTGATCTAAAGACACTACCTCAGCCAGAGGTCGGCGCGGGCTGAATGGGGGCTTATAGAGCTGAACGCGTCCGTCGCCGTGGAACAAGTTTGGAAGTGCCTGTGTAACTGAACAGACAGATCGCCGCTTTAGCAGTAGTGGAAGCAGACTGTAGCGATGGGGGCAATAGGCATAGGTGTAGTACTAGCTGAATACGTGTTTACAGCAGTTAGCTGTATAAGGTAAATGCATATATATATATATATATATATATATATATATATATATATATATATATATATATATATACATATATATATATATATATATATATATATATACACACACGGTACATAGACGGTTAATGCATATATATGTATATATATATATATATATATATATATATATATATATATATATATATATATATATGCTTCTTCTTTTGTGTAGAAGAAATCGTTCATACCAATATAGGCTCAAGACGTGACCGGCAGCTATGCACGTTTTGCAAAGCCACCAGGAGATCCCAATAACACGGCTCTTCCGAAACCACCGTAAATTCAGACGAACGTCAAAAGAGGCCCAACAAGAGTGAAACCTTCGCCTAGGTGAGGGGTCAAGAGACGTGTGCGGAAACTGAGAAGACAGTACGTTTTTATCAACATGAAAAAGCATGCAAGACATTAACTTTTACTTAAGATCACATTTCTTCAAGTAAATTGCAAAAAATCGATAGAGCCCATCACTTCTACGCTGAATAGAGCCGTTCTCTAGCAGCAACCACACTTTTGAGCTAAGACCCGAATGCAGGAGGGGAGGCCAAATACGGCTTAAGGTAACTAGCAATTTGGTGAAGATTACTCAATCTGCGCTGACACCAAGGTAATATTTACGTCGCTTGCGCAGACGTCAACAGTTTGAAAGGTTTATAATATGCTTTGAGAAGTGTGTGTACAGCATATACATTACCCTAGCTTTGCCTGAACGGGTTGAGTAGAAAGCCTTATGCTAGCTTCTCTGGACGTGTCGTCCTGAGCAGTGCATGTTTTTTTTTAATGCAGGACATGCTTCTTCAAGGTTTGAAGCATGGGTTTATTGCATCAGATACGCATGTCTTTCAAATGTTTCTCCTCCTGTAGGACGGCCGGAGCAAACCGAGCAAACATAATGAAAACCAAAAAGCAATCACGCTGTCCAGAAATGAATATCAAGGACCACGCCGAATCATTGCGTTGCACTAGATTAAAAAGGTTATCGCTGATACCCTAGCGAAGTACAGCCCGCCACACGGGAGATAGTCATACACGTCCATGAAGTGAGGGTTGTAACAGTCATTCAAGCATAGTGGAATGTATGCTTCACTTTTAGCGTGTATCAGTCTTCAAAGTAACAATAACAGGCCAGGTGTCGAGATGGCAGACCTCGTGTTGCAGCAGCAGCAGTAGCAATGGACAGAGTTTTTTTCCGCGTCCGTACAAATCTAATGAACGGCTAGGTTAAGTCGTCATCACACAAGCGGTCCCGCACGATCTCAGCTACGGGTAACACTAGCTAACCGCCATCGCTGTAACCGCCATAGCCAACAGAGTAGAAGGCCTGAAATGGCAACTTGTGTATCTGTTAGCTTCATGCTAACGTGCCATAACATTGTATGCAAAGGTTAAGGAAGCAACTCAATTTGTCCGTGACTGGCGGTGGCATCTGCGCCGCTTATTCGCCACCGCATGAGGATATTCAGCACCTATTCTATGCAGATAAGGTCGCGCGGCCGGTTGGTCCACCATCGCCCAGATAGGGAACGGTAGCACCAAAAGCTGACTGTAGAAGCCGTCGTTTTCGCGCTACCCAGCCGATCATCCGAATCAGCAGATACTGGACGCCGTATACTGGGCACCAACCTGGCAGCGAACGCCTATGCATTTTCCGCAGCCTACCAGAGCCAGAGAGACATGTAAGCTACGCTGATGCGTGGATGTGTGCATAAGTGATACCGATGTGATCATTAAACGCGTGTGCGTAAAATAGACACGAAAGCTAACAAACGGGAAGTACAGATACCTTAGTGAGATAATAGTTCATGGCCATCCCCGCATAGCTAATGTAACCATTATTCTTGTAGTTATTAATATTATTATGTGTTGCATGTTAAACAATGTTACAGTTGTGAGATATGAACGTATTAAAGCAATAATAAATGTAAATGATAAATATTATTATTATTATTATTATAGCCGTTATACTTTTCGGGCTGTACCTCAGCCAAGATTTAACGTCCACGGAACTGTTTTTTACATTGCTTCATAGACGGACCCCCATAAATGCAAATGTGCAACGGTGGGGCTCGAATTCGCGCACCTATGTTTCTTCTCCGCTCGCGAGGCGCAGGCGCAATGCACCACGCCAAAGAATTCGAATTTAAATCGAAAAGCGCGCTAAAATTGACGAAACACCCTGTATAGGCAATTTTTTTCCGAATGATTTAACAGAAAGACGTATTTGCATGCTTAGATGTCTAATGGGTAAATTTAAGCTATAGTTTAATTTGGGATTAGGTCAAATAGGCGATAATTTACCTGCGTAATCTCTGTTAAAAAAGTAAGTAAATAAATATGGTATCCAAATCGGTAGTTCCTCGATTTATTAATGACAACAGTTGATTAAGTGTTGTTGTCCGAAGCTATGCAATGCTCTGAGCTTGTGGGATCTGAAGTTCCGACTTGGACGTGTGGCGCATCAATAGGCGCTGCAGTGCCTACCTGTAGGTCAATTAAGAGTCGCTGTGTCAAAATGGTCTTTGCCCTGGGGTTCTTAGTGGCGCCAAGTAAGCGCTAACATTATCCAAAGATTGTGTCGTCCATGAACGCGGGATCCAAATAGATTGTTAAAATAGCAAATTCTCAGAGGAAATTAAGAGACCAGTTCAAATGTCCATGTATAGCTGAACCACCCAGTAAACGCGTGCAGTAGACATTTTTTTATTAATGTATGTGAATAAAAGACAAACTAAGTTATATTTTATTGTTGCGTATTTTCGATTGCATTGCAAAACAATGCAAAACATTATTAAAAAAACATCTGGCTACATAGCCCCACAACTGGTGCTCCAACGACAGAGCAATACGGTGTGCAATTATCAACTATTTGTATGTCTCTTAAGTACAGACTTACTAAAATCGGCACAAATACATTTCTAAATCGGCGTTTGTATTTTTTATTAAATTGTTTTCTAGTCTTATAGGATAAACCAAAGGCATATAAACCTGCACAGTTCATATAAGAGACGTAGCTTATGCAATGAGTAACTTGTAATTGTAAAGGCTAATCGTGTTGACATTGATGTTGCTGTTTTTTGTCTACAGCACGGTTAATCTTAACTATTCGGCTCTTTAAGAATTAACCAAAAAACGAATTTATAAGACGTGATCATTAAATGAATCAACCTATTTTGTACAATAGTAAATGGACCTGCACTTAAAATAAACGAATTCACAACTGTGACGGACGAGTATTGAAAAGGTTTCTGCGAGAATAAAAACATGCTAAGAATGAAAAACCAATCTAGGCTTCGCTAGCCGAGCTTTATGCCTCCTTGGACGACTTTCAAACTGGCTGATCTTATCACCGAACCGGTAACGACACACACCAAGAAAACAGCTTCGATGCCCTACCTTCGAAAACCTCTTTGTTCGCGTGCAAAGTAAATGATTTGTTCAATCTATGCTACGCAATGTATCGTTGTTATATGACCCTCATCATGCTACGATGAGTGAAGGGGATGCGTTCATCCGAAGCTCTTCTAACTCCATTACGACACCATTGTTTTACAAATTCTGGTAATGAGATGCGATATTTACCTGTGATGTAAAGCATATCTTAATTCCATGCATGTATGCCTTGTTAGTCTGATTTGTATGCAGCTTTGCTGTTGTATTTTGCATCAGAGACAGCTATATGATTGTGTTGCTTTTTGCTCGCGACTTCATTGTATGATAACCTTTTTTTACAGATGACTAAAGCATGTCATATTTAGTTTCGTAAATAAACCATGTTACAACTTGAAACGCTTATTCACGGTGTGCAGCCAAATCCCTCACAAAATTCTCTTTCACCCTTCATATGTGTATAACCGTAGATTATTTAGGTGGCTTTTCAGACTCTTGTCTTTATTTCATGGTTAGGTTATCCAAAACTATCGTGACTAATTAGCTGCTCGACTAGCTTGATTGCGATCTACTAAAGCAACACATGCTTGGTTTTCTATAACCCAACAGCAACACCCACTTCATTTGCATTGAACGTTCCTATAACTCCGCCGCGCGTTGTATAAAGATCCTTGAATTTTTATGCTGCGTATTGACAACAGTTTCTAGTCACCAGAGAATTGATTTTAAACATCAAAACTGTTTGGAAAAAATTATGTCGGAAAATGTTCTTGTTTTATGATTTACTGTTTTTTACCCTGGAAAAGCCACTACCGAATGTTTTCGCAGTCAAAAGTAAATTCATTTCCTCTCAACGTAATGAGTATTGCGAACAGCAAACCCAGTAGACAATTAGGAACCCAGTGGTTAGAAAAAGTGTGGGCTCTCTAACGGTACAAAACGTTGTCGTGCCGAGAAATCCTATAATGTCTGTGTTCGTTGCGCGTGACAACGCATAGACTTCTTCATAGACGGTCTTCCTTTTCAAAACCAAGCTCGATCCGTAAATCAGATTGGCCACGTCACTTATTGCCTTGTGTGTGCCGTACGCTAGGCGCTTCACTGCAGACATACATTCATCAAGCATTGTATCTAATATTTGATTCAGTTCCTGGTTGTTGATTAGCTTGTGCTCTTTCAGCTTGTTTCGTAGGTTCTTCTGCTGTTTTCTCTAAGACAGAAATCAGGTGTTTCTTCTTTGGATATTCCATCTATGGGTTTTGTTCTTTTATCACTCGTTTTTCCACTCTTATCATTCGCTCTGGGTTATAGTTGCTAGTACGAAATCACCCGCATATGCAGCTAGAAAAACTCCTTCTGCGATATTGACTAACCTTATAAAGCCTTATCGGTGGGCTAAAAACCTGCTGTGAATTGATATAATTTCCGTACCTATAACTAACAAATGTAATAACATGATCTTGTTGTTGTTGTTGTTGTTTTAGGATTAGGATATTTTTGGTCTCATGGCTCCTGACTCCTCAATTAGTTCCTGTATTAATCACTTATTTTTTAATTTTTCTAGACCGTATTACTAAGCTAAAACAGGGAAAAGACGTACATCGAAACAATGAAGTATGACTTTGCTTTACATACCGACAAAAAAAGTATTTTTTATCGTACTGGCAATTTGCATCTTCCGCGTGAAGTACGCCCAAATTAAATCAACGACTTTATTGGACGAGCCACAGGCTCTTTGGATAACCCTATAACTTCCGAAAGCCGGCGCAGGCTGTAGCATCGGGCCGCGACACAAATAATGCCTCCAGAGAAGACATGTTTGAATATACGCGACAGGCTTGTTTGTTGTGCTAGCAGTTGCCTAAACACTCGGAGCGGAATTACTCTTCTAAAAATGTGAGATCAAACGCCCGTGAACAACGTAGACAAGCTAACGCTCATTGTACTACTTTGAAAGCGTTAAAACTCATTTAGGCCAGTGAAATACCGCTACACTTATAAACAATCCAACAAAGATCACTGTTACAGAGTTTTATGCTTAAGTTGTTTTTCATAAGCTGAAAACACTGCACATGCATGAAAAGCCATGCCTGAGGAGAACCACCAAATGAAAGCCACCGACTGTTAAAACTCGCCATACGATAGCACATCGCAACGCTAAGTGACACTGACATAATTTCTCTCTTCGAATAGAAACTCCTGGCGACCACCGCCGCTGCCACGACAACGATGGTGCTGCTGCTGCCGTATGGGGATGATCAGCGGGAGGCATGAATGAATGTGTGTGTGAACAGAAAGAGATACCCAAACTGCCGATGCACGTGGGCCACGGGTGCAAAAGCATGTGTACGCTTGGATGAAGTATTGCTAAGCTCGGTAGACAAAATGAAACTAGATGTTGTTAGTTAGCACATTGCAAATCGTCATATAATTATGAAGAGCAAATGTTGCACATTTTGAGAAAAAAAAACGTATCATTACGCACTAAATATATAAAATAAGTACAAAAAATGTTTTCTTATTTATTTATTATTGGGGTTAGCATAATATGAGACTTCTGACAATTTAAATTATGTGTCACAATTTTGGCTTCCTTAGGTATATTTAGGTATAATTAGGTAGAAACATGCGAGATACGTGTGTCTACACACAATATTTCCTTTCTTTGACAATGATGCTTGGATGTATCAGTGCAAAACCGTACAGGGGCATTAGCCTTACGGAAAAACAAATGAAGTTATGGTCATCGCACATGTTATTAATAAAACGCACTTATATAAAAAAAAAATCTTATCATTTGGAGGAGCCTGAAGTAAACGTTTACAAAGATTTAGGGGTATCGTTCGATTGCCGGCTCAAGTTCCGTCACCTCATATACATATTTGAGACAGCAACGGTAGCATCGCAGATGTGCAACCTTCTTAAAGCGTTTATAATACAAGATACCGTAATTACCGAAAATGCATATAAGATTATATGAGCCTATATTCATGGCAAAATGGACATGCTGCACTCATGTCTGTGCGCTGTTCTATAGAAAATACATGGTACTACCGCAGCGAGTCTAGAACAAATTCATTAAACGAGTTTAATATTTGGTATACGTTTAAGGAGCACTGGCACTCGGAGCACCCTCCTCCAGACCGTCCCACTCCTCCTACCATGGGTTGATGCTACGTCGCCGCTCGTCGTTCTTCTTGAGTATGGGGTCTTCCCACAGACGGCGGCACTCTTTCGCCTCTAGATCGTAGGGAACCGTTTCGGCAAGTATGAGCTCCGCCGCAGTGCTTATTGCCCTGTACGCCATGATCACCCGAAAAGCTCCGACCCGTTGAGCCAGGCGCAGGCGACTCCAATTTGCTGCGATTGTTAAGGTGTTAGATAGCCAGGTCGGAGCTCCATATAGCGCGAGCGACTGTCTCGGCCATCGACATGACGATCGACGCAGCTTGGAGTGCTGAGGCCCAAAGCGTTCGACGTGATTGGCAATTTTGAGGAACTACTGCTTTTCTAGCGCAGGAGAGCGGTGCCTCGGAGAGTTTGGCCAGGGTATACTCCGAGGTACATTGCCGCGTCAAGGACCTTGATCTCATCGTTATTGAGGCGCACGTGAAGAACGGGCAATTTCACCGTCCCACCAGAAGAATGATACCGTTCTTAGAGGGGTCTCGCTTTCCGTATCCAAAACGCGACGTTGGCAATTGCCTCGTTCGCGCGCTTCTCCAGCAGCACCCGTCTCGGGGCCTAGACAGTGAATATTTGCAGAGTAAGAAAGCCCGTCGGCTCCGGGAGGAAGGCCCGTCTCCCAGCCGCAGCACGTGAGCTATACTCCATAGCAAGGGACCAAACGTAAGGCTTGACGGCACCCCTGCCATCATATTATTTGCTGACTGACCACTCCGCTACATGACACGCCGAGATGTTGCATGAGCGAGGCAATTTGTCTCTCAATGTCGTTAATGATCATGGTGCTATCGGCGACGGCCAGCCTTCGCGTAGTATCTTCTGTCCCTGTCGGCTGTTCTCCAATTTTCACAGTGGACGCACGTAAAGTCTCGGTTGGTTTCATCCGGTTTCGAAAAGGGCGCTTGACAATTAGGGCCATTCTGTGGGTTCAAATGAAGGCCGAGTTCCTCCGAAGGAGTGGTCATTAGCCGTAATGAAAGTCAAATGCAGGCAGTATCAATATTGCCAAGAAGGACAAAAAGGGCAGGTCCTCTAAATACCATTGCATGATGAGGCAGAGGAGAAAGAAAAGTCAAAAAAGAATACGCAACCACACGACGCCACCGAGAAGAACGCAAAGAAGAAGCTAAAAAATAACGTGGATACTACTGGCTACAAGAGCAACAATAACACGCTCGCAGATAAGAAGCGAGAGCTTGACCTTGGTATGGCATATGGGGACCCCCGGCCAGATAGACCTGACTGCGGTAGATTGGATAGCTTCAGTCATGTTTTATCGAGGAAGCGATATCGGGAGGATGCCTCGGGTACGGTTTCAATATATATATCAGAGCTTGTAACACTGGCTACATGCTAATTATCCTCTATCGGTGAAATCCTAGGGTTTTGCAGTCGTCAAACGGCAATTTGGTCGGCATGGGAAGGAGCAGATCCATTTAATTTCTTTACCGAGTTCCGAGATGTGGGCTGGAAGACTCTCAAGGATGGCGTGGGCTGGAAGACGCTCAAGGATGGCGTGGACTGGAAGATGCTCAGATGTCAACGACTGAGATTTTGCCCTGTGTACTTCTGGGTGGCATAAACATTGGTATTTTGGGTAGCGACGCTGTGAGTGCTGAATGATGCTCTAGACTTGCTAGCAAGGTCATTGAGCAGGCTATTAATATCATTGCTTGCCCCAATCTATCAATATTTCCGATGCAGTGTCACCTGATTCGTGCATAGACCATGTCGGTGTTGCCAATTGTAAGCGAGATGTCCTTATCTTTCCGTTTGTCGTTGACACGGTCTTTTCGAACCATTACACAGTACGGATAACACTGACGGGTAATTAGGCATCTCTTACGTCGTTGATGACACAACCAAGTTCGATCGCTGCTAGTCTCTATGGAATTTTCGATAATGCAGCCTACGAAAGCTTCAAGATGGTGTCATCAGGCTGGACTGGTGACCCGTTCTCGACTCAGCGGATCCCAACGAGGCTTTCGAGTCATACAATGCTGAATTTCGGATCCTGTATAGCGGTTGCTTCCGTTGCAATAGCAAAGGGCTTCGAAAAAGGTAAACCGCTCTCCATAGTTCACTATTTGGTTAATAAAGTAGGACACGGTCGCAGATGACAAAGAGAAGCTTCAGAGATTGTAGGTGTTGTACAAGATAGCGGCGGTGTGGTCCAGGGGACTGCTCGTGCGCTAGTCATGGTTGTCATCTACCGGGGTGTCGCCGGTTCAATCTCTGTTGTTAATCGAATTTTCTTTGAGCAGTGCTCATTGAGAATAGATGATAAAACCATACCGCTGAAAGTCAGCGGCCATGCTGCCACAAGGACTGTTGGGGAAGCCTTAGATATCTTAACATGTTTGGCCTTCGGTTGCATTGACGATATACCTTAGGTTAAGTTCCAATTCTGTAGGGGACGGAGGATAGTCTAGAATTTGTGGGACCTTCTGGTACTTGTCTACAAAGCGCTTCTGGAGCCAATTATAACTTACGGAATTACTCTATGGGGCGCCACGTACTCAACAACCCTATACAAGGATAGGGTCGTTCAGAATGGCGCATTAAGAGCCATAATTGGTCTTCCTCGTAACGCGTGTGTGACTTCGTGGTTCACCAGGCTTGGGCTTCTTAAGCTTGATCAGCTGATACGTTTAAAGTTAGCGGTGCTAGCTTATAAGGTGCAAAACAATGAAATTCCTTAAGATTGTGCTTTCTACATCGCCCTAACCCCAGTACGGTAGCATCGATCAGACTCAATCTTCTTCGGCACTTCCGTGCCTTTATTCTGCCCACCATTTAGAACGAACTACCTTTGGCGCTTCAAAATGCAGGTAGGGTCATTTTGTTCAAATCACACCTTCGCTTGCAACTGAAGAACTAGGAACCACGTGACTCGTAGTGAAATGTTTCAAACACGTATGAAGTGAATTATAAAGGCCTCAAGCTTTTATTGAGTAAGCTATACGGTTATAAGGCGTTATTGTGTTAATTAGGCGCAGATTTATTGCTTCATTGCTTACGCACTGTTGATCGTGTATGTGTTTATCCTGAACGAAAGGTGACAGTTGCGAATTTGGTGGGCACGTCAAGAAAGTCCGTTTGAATGATCCGTAATAGAAGTCGGATAAGCCGTAACAGAACAAGATCTGCGGCGTTAAATTCGGTAGGAAACGAGCCCGGACGTAACATCATTATCACCATAGCGGTCACCACTTCTGGATATTCTTCTATCGGCAGCTTAGCTGCCGAAACTGAGATACTGCCCGGGCCGGCGCCTTTCTCAGCTTGGCACGTTCCGATACTTTATATACATCATAGTTATGGCAGTGTTTTCAATTCCAAATCGTTTTTCAATCAAACTTAATTCAGGCATAGTTTAGTCGCCAGAGATACGGTATTGTGCCCTTTATAGGTTGCACCTACAATTCTGACTACACTAACCGATTCCAGCCCTATTCCTACGTTCAGTCGAAAATTCCAAAAAATCAGCAATCCGATAGTCATATGATCCGATAATAGCTTAGAAACTAAAGGTAAGGTGAGAACCGCCATATTATGTTACAATATGTGTACCATATTATGTTACAATAAGTCCTGCCAGTAAATTACCAAAAAAGGTACTACGGTTACGTTGATGATGATATTAACAATATTAATATCCTACGGAAATAGCAGGCACATGTCCTACATGTTAGCTTGACAACGGCATTTATTTAAACGCTGTTTTATGTTGTTGAACATTGATTGAATCATAGGAAGAAGCGTAATTCCTATATTCGAATGGTTCTGTTTTCACACATATATATATATATATATATATATATATATATATATATATATATATATATATATATATATATATATTTATACACGTATGTCTTTGCTGTGTGTATGACGCGCACTGTGCACAAAAACCAAATTGTTATATGTTATTTTAGCTTTGGTGTTTGCCTACTTTCTGTTTTTTTAGGCCGGCGCCTCTGTACTCGCCGGCGGCTGTGTTGTCCCATTCTGTTCTCCTTTGGTGCCCTGAAGCCGCTTTCCAACCTTCTGAAGGCTCACCTGAGTCTTGTTACCTATACAATAGGAACAAAGTGACAAGACAGAACGAAGCAAGAAACTATAGAGACAATGCGAAGGTGCACTTAAAGTATAAAATTATGAGTTTAATAATGATGCTCCTGGGGGACATACGGTTGTCGTGTCCTCGCGCTTTTAGGCAGTCCATTTGAGTAACGGGACGTTCGTCTTCTATCAGCATCTCCATTAATGCCATATTTACTGCTATAACTAAACAGCAACAATCAATAAAATCTTCCTCCCTCTCTTGTATCTTTTGAAACTATGTTTTTGTTTGGTAGTAGGGAATTCCGTGGACGAACCTTAGACTGTCATTTTTGCTCAGCCTTGTAGCTAATCAAGTATTGATGCCTAACTTGTTTACTCGCAAATACAACAACTGTAGACTACCACAGTAGTAGGGTTCATGCCCATAAAAATTATTTGATGAACTCAGGAAAAATTGATGGTTTAGCTTTCGTATCATCCTAGAAGTGGGTTTGGAAGAATCGTCGCATGCTGACTAAACAACCTTTTTCTTTTAGATGAAGGTCGGTAAAAGGCGCCATTTTCCATTTGATTGAAAAGCTAAATAGTATATTGAGTCTACTCTATGCAAACGCCACTTTTCCTCCAGACATGTACGTTCACCTAGAGTAAATGTATATGACGGCAGATGAAACTACTGTATGCATAGATTTCCACAGGTAAGTATATTTATCGGTATAATTTTGTTAAATTGAATAAAACACGAAAGAGACACTAAAACACGTGTAGGGAATAAAGCGCTACACGTGTTTTTCACTCCACCTCTATAACTAAAGAACATTAGCCATGTGATTTTTATATGAGTATCTTTAGTTCCACAGAAAAAATGAAGCCATGCAAAACCATATAAAATAAGTACGGAATTTGTTTCCAGACGTATTGATGACTATATTAGCACATATATTAATATCAGTAGTGATAATAACATAAGCGGGGGACTTTTTGTTTGGATAAGGCACATTCCTCTCTCTCATTTCATACTCTACAAAAGTCGACGATGATTTGTTATAATACATTAATATACAAATACGCCCAACTCAGAGTAAGTAAAATTCCAGGAGCCAGGAACTGCATCGACCATTCCACACCCTCTACAACCAAAGATTTTAAAACCAACTTTTATGTGATAATCATTTCTATAACAAAGAGAAGTCTCAAGGGAAAACTTAAAAGTAGCATCTATCTGGATAGTTAAGGCAGTTGTGGAAATTACTTTAGTAATTAAGATAACTACACACTAAAATACTTTCTTACCAACTGCCGCCATTCCATTTCCGATGGTGCCAGCGGCCTTGCCAATATTAGTGCCGATCTTCTCGGCGCTTGAACCCAATGTTTTTCCCGCTTTTGATATCTTTTCTGGAACCTCGAGCGTCGAAGTGAGTGAAAAACCTATCACCAATAGCGCTACTGCCAGCCAATGGCAAAACACCAGCCGGACACGCATTCTGCAATCTGGTAAATTTAAGAGCATTATTTCATTTTCATGAAAGCGTTACATATGCGAAATATTAACCAATCTCAGTTAAACGATGAACGGTTTGCTATATTTTTATATGTTACTAAAACTTAAGCTAACAAATAAATTATCGTTAGTGTCATCGTATTCTCTTTGTTGGATTTGGTGCAGGTCGGAGGATTTCGTACAAAGTCTGCACTTACGGGATAGTTCGTAAAACGTATCATTCTCGTAAAACAGCACGTCTATTTCAGACAGTTTTTGAGTCCACTCAAAAAGATATTCGTTGTGCACATGAGTTCTGGGAAGGTTGTATGTTTTTCAAAGATTCTCTACAATGAGGGTTCTAGATGCTACCGAATATACTATCCAATACAACGCCACATTACTACTTTATTCAAGGAGAATTGGCATTAATGCCCACAGGTGCTTTGAGGTACTCATTTGTTAGATTTGGCCAGACGGCTTGTATCCCGTACGAGGCTGTTGTCGCTATCTTTACCAATCTACCTCACCAATGGCTACATCCTCCCGACATCTTGTGAGACTCTGCTACGCCATAAAATAACAATTGCACACTCTCTTCTTCCATGTTCTTAGCTTCCATCAGTTATTTATCAGGAATTGTATACCTATGAATAGTATTTAGGTTTTTTACATACCTAAACCCTATTCATAGGTATACAAGCTGTTGTGCGTATTCCATAAACTATAATTTTCATTATATGGTCTGCATATCTTCCCCTCTCCTCCAACGGTTCATCGTATTTCTTAAAAATTTAATTTGATCTCCAGCAATTTGCGGTCGACATACAGCTGCAATGTGACCAGCGATTGCTGCAGATGAGAACGAGGCAGGAGCAAAGTGTTAAATCATCTATAATACGTACATGAGCGTGTGTACATGTGGGTACCCTGTCTGAGTTTTTGAGCTCGGTAGATTGCTCACTACTAATACCGCGACTGAGAGCGGGCTTAGGCTTATCACCCTGACCGATGTTTGTAATTTGCACTATAGGGCATGACCCGCCTCCCCGTCATAGAGAATGACCTTTTCGTCCTTAATTATGTTACCTGTAGAAGCCTTAGAGTGTTCGTGATCACCCTCTTCACGCGCAACGCTGTATCAAAGGCTGCCCTGAAATCCACGCACACACACATATATATATATATATATATATATATATATATATATATATATATATATATATATATATATATATATATATATATATATATATATAAGCACTTATATTATATATACAGTATTTGATTTAAATTGTTTCTGCTATTTACAATTGTGAGGTATGAACGTGTATTCACCACATTTCGCCATATGCATCCGAC
Organism: Dermanyssus gallinae; assembly: GCA_003439945.1. Classification (NCBI taxonomy): domain Eukaryota; kingdom Metazoa; phylum Arthropoda; class Arachnida; order Mesostigmata; family Dermanyssidae; genus Dermanyssus; species Dermanyssus gallinae. The sequence goes on along the minus strand of QVRM01005464.1, from coordinate 50,823 downwards.
CACAAATGACAGAAATTACCCTAAATATTCTTCCTAGCGCCGGCGACCTGTCACAGTTGTCTGTATTATTGCACTTTTAATGCAGAGCTCCTTTAAAAAGGGGTGAAAGAAGGCAGCAAAAACACGCTATTACTGGTATTCGTTATTGCTGACCGTCGTATTAGCACTGCATTTAAATGGCCATAAACGACCCGGCTTTGTGACTCTGGCAAGGCAATGTTTGACTTCCACGATTGCTCACATATAAGATCAAAATTGAAACATTTTTAAAAGATTGATTTTAATTTTATCATTCGTCCTCCACGGGCTTGAAACTCACCATAAGGGATATATATCCTCAATGCGGGGGCGGGGCATGTTGCTAGAGATACCCAGGGTTTCCCCAACAGCATTCCTTGTCGTAACACTGCCGCTGACTCAGAGTGGTATACGGTTTGTCATCTATTCTTAATGAGCATCACTCAATGAGAATTCGATCAACAACAAGAGGGCTCGAGCTGGGCACACCGCGCTAGATGACAACTATGACTGGCGCCCCACTAGCCCCTTCGACAACGCCTCCACCTATTATGGCTGCCACCAATCATGTGTGTCACCAAAAATGGCTTCTTTTGAGGGTCGTTGTCAAAGTCTATTTTTCTCGGACAGAAGCCTGCTCAGTCAGCCGATGCCGACAAGATTTTTTTTGGTAATGATAACGCATATGGACCGTTTCACAATACGACGTCATGCAGTTGAACTATATCAGACGATTTTCTAAGAAATGCGTCCTACATGCATTCATCTTTTTTTTTTTTAAGGATTTTTCCGTAAGGCAATTGCGCGTGTACGGTTTATTCATGTCATGGCTAATTTTAATCCACTCCGGCATTTACCTTGTCTAAATTGGAAACCATGCAAATTTAAGAGTGGCCGGTCTGGGTCTTGAACCCAGTCCTCCCGAATGCAAGGCACAGGCTTTACCACTAAGCCATCTACGCGGCTTTGTTCTTTGAAGTGGTAGGATAGTTGAAAAAGTATCATTTTTATTACAAAAGCACTCTTTGTTTTGGGTAGGGGACCGGTACAGAAGCTTCTGATCTACAAATCTGCATGTGCAAGTTCAGCAAAAAGACATACGCCAAACATATGCATTGTTTATGTGATATTTCATGCACCAACTTTGCACTGGCAGATGCACTGGCATGAAGCGGGTGTTGAATGCTCGGTTAAAGATACATTTCAAACAGGCTTCTTCGACACGTCTGCTGGTCTTGCCACGTTTGGAAATGCAACTGCTTTTGGTTGTGCGTTCTAGGATCAGGATGCAGGTTGTATAAAAAAAGAATCCTAAACACCTCAAAACGAGGTCACGTACGCTGACAGAACGGCTTAAGCGTATGTCCTACAGGCGTAGGAGCGTATGTCCTACCCTATTGACATTGGTCTTGCTGTGGTGCAGGCACCATTTTTTCATAGAAAAGCTAGATGTGTAACCTCCTTATATTAAGTTTCCCTAGGTTTGTTTAGCCATGGGAGACACGGTATACGATATAGATTATATGGCAACGAATGCATACTGTCATATTGTCGTGGTCCACTCGATTACTGTTAGGGCTTACTGCGTAACGCATAGGTGTATGCGCACTGATTCCGGACGGATTGGCTAACACTCCAGGCCCAGTCAACCTAGGGCTGCAAATTGGGATGCCTGCTGTTTTGCTTGATAGGCATAATGCCAAGAGATTCCTCCGAGATAATAAAACCGATCCTATGGTGCTTCGTTCACAGGAATATTGGTCCATCGTGAAGTTTATCGCGGATCTTTTGCGCATATAAATTATAATTCATTTGATTGGCCTATCCAGATATAAACTCGACGACACTTTGTACGTTCAGATGAGGGATAATCAATGACTTCATCATCATGATTTCACATGTTGCGTGCGTATTATACTAACGAACTGATTTGACATTTCACACAGCTCCTAAGTGATGAATTGACGACGACGCCTTGTAACAACCGTAATACGTTGACCTAACCACTAATTATTGGTCTGCGGGAAACGATACTTATGAGCTGGTTGCGTATTTATTTGAACAGCAAATCATAAGCAACGTTTAGTGCATTAATTAATGTATATCGGAGGCAAAACACATACACCCTAGAGGCAAATCGTGCGAACGCACAAGCAGCTATGACGTAAAAGCCTAACTATATAGAAAAAAAATTATATATACGATCCTTGCAGATTATCACATGATTTATGGAATTACCACATGTCTAAAAACAGATACGCTTGGGTCGCCGCAATTAATGTTTAGTTTACGAAAAAATACTATAATGCGATTGCTTACCAGCGAGCTGTCTGACCTGTCTTGTCGTCGGAAGTCGTCCAGCTACATGGACGAAAAATGATGCTCCCCAGACCAATCACATCGACGACGACGACAACAACGTGGCAACTTCATCCCCGAACGCCGCCGCCGGCGTTCCTGCCACGCCACCTCGCGTGAGGTAAATTTAATTGTTTCTCTACGGCTTTTTCTATTCACTAGCTTTTTACACCGCTTCAAAAGCGCACCGAAAGTCACGCATATCGGCAAAAACAAAACAACGAACACAGCTGTGTTTGCATAATAGGCAACGCAAATAGGTCTTTCTTCTTCTACTTGACGAATATATATATATATATAGATATATGGGAGACTCCTGCCCACGTAGACTGAACCGCCTGGACATGCTGAATAGAACGTCACGGAGCATAATGCGAAAGCAGACGGATGCGATAAGTATCCAACTCTGCGTAATCGTAGCCTACGTACACGCCTCCGATAATTGCTCGAAACGAAGTTGGTCGTCTGTAGTAAGAAATGGGAACTTCAACTAATTGGTCATGGATAAAATTATCCCTTGTCGTAAACGCAGTACAAGCGGCAATTACCAGTGCCCGGGACAAACCATCTCAAACCATTCTCGTTTGATATCAGCGAATTGCCTCAAGACAAAGAAGCACCATGAAAATAGTAAGGTTGTAGATACACTTTGGCACTCAATTAAATCGTTCTGACGAGAAGCGCTTGGTGTCCTTACGAATGAGGCGATTATAGATACCGGGCGAAATCGTGGTAAACACTCAAACGCAGTCGTGACTAAACCGCTCGCGTGCATGTAGTGTCGTGACGGAGAATCAATCAAGACCCAGCTAGAAACAACAAAGCCAATTCACCTTCTTGGAATTACGAGAATATAAAATTGGCATAGAAGTATTTGCGTTGTCCTCGTAGGAAGATCTATAGTATAAATATAATTGCAATGTGTTCTAGTGCTCCGAAAGCGCCTCCCGATCTGTTGGAAAAACTAATGGCTTGCTTGGTCAAAGTTTACTTTAGCAAGACAAATGTGCTTTGCGGGCCTCTTAACTGTCCTATCGGCAAACCGGGCAACGTTAGAACAGGTGCACTTATCAGAATCTCCTGCGTTAGCGTCTCGTAGTATGAAGATGATTTCCACAGCCGAGAAATCCACTTACGTATTTCCGCAAGGAAGGTCTACGATAGATTGATTTATTTGCCGCACAAACGCCAGGTATAATAGCATCAAAGGTCCGCAAGTAGAAATGTTGGTTATCGATGCCAGACGACACCTTTCAGTTACAATGTCGCTCGCAGTACATCATTAGGCAGCAGGACAAAGGCGGAAACGGTTAAACGCAATTATTGACTTAACCCGTTTGCTGAAGTTCTGGTAAAAAGTTCTACTTGTTCCTAGCCCCCTGAATGTCGAAGTATACACATGCAAATTGCTACGCTCCGACATGCGCCCAACAGCATGTCCAGTATTATATGGAAGGCTAGATAATTATTTTCGACGCATGTTCGACTGATCTTGTACGTTCCCCAGTTGCACCCCGATGTATGCCTCCGTATGAGGCCAATTAATAATGAGCTGGTTTGCCTTGTTGGTATTTTGAAGGTAGTGGATGCGATAAAGAAGGCGCCGCCAGGAAAGGCTGCGGGCCCAGACTTCGTCCGAAGCGAATATCTGCGACAGGCTTTGGGTCTTTGCCTCGCTGCTCTCTTCAACGACATTATGGAGTTGTCTTGATTGCCGGAATAATGGAAAATTACCCTTTTAAGTGTGATACCAAAAGGAAAAGAGGATTCTTTGATACCTTCATCGCGCCATGGAACCGAACATCATCATAGTAGTAATAGTGATAGTTGATAGTGCATCGGCTGGAAGATTTTTTAGGAAGTACCGGCTGCGTGCCAGAACAGCAACACGCTTTTAGGCGAAGGAGCTCGACGATAACTGTTTGCGCTTTTGTTTTCAGCAGCATTCAAATGGCTCTCCAAGGTAAGCAAAACTTTCTTTTTGCTGTCGTCGTAGATTTTAGGGCGGCTTTTGATACAGCGTCATGAACAATAGAACAATACTCCTCGAGAAGTTTGCGTCACGTGGTGTTCCAACGGTCACTTCAAAGTCAGTGATTTTCAAAACGGCTCGTTTGAAACAAAAGCAAATCATAGGAATTTCAGCTAGCACTGGCTCACGAGTTTCTTATTATTCTGCAAGGCAGGTAGTTGTTTAAATGAGATACAAAACAACAGGTCACGGAAGTGGAATTGATAGTGGACATTTATAATAGAAAATACCAAGTTTGCTTGGCGTATGGCCAAATAGGCGCATGCAAAGTTAAGTGGCACTCGCCTATTTGGCAATGAGTCCCGGTTTTTTTTTCAGAAGTACGTATATTGATAACAGCGCATGTGTGACTATGATGATTGTACTAGAACCCTTTAATGTGATAATAAAAGTGAATTAATGTTGTGTTATGTAAGTTATGACCAGTCGGGGCCACTACCAGTCGATAACGGAATTTGGCTAAACTCCTTGCAAGTAGATGACGTAAGTAATTCACTCTAGCCTAAGTCTGTTAAAGCTGGTCCCATTCTTACTAAGCACATGCTTAACACATCAGAAACGCTTTGGTGGCTAGAGCATAAATACTAAGAAACCCCTCTCCTGTCTTCTTCAAATCGATGCTTCGGCTCGTGAGTTTAAGGTTGGCCTTAACAGGTTCTGATTTAGTACAGCGTATATGAAAACACTAACGGTGACCCTTCTCCGATAACAAATCTCCGTCGACAAAATGAAGGCAAGTTTTCCTTAACAAGTACACGGGCTGCTTGTGTAATCTATGAATCACTGCGCTAATCTGTTGGCGGACATTAAGCTGTTTTTAAAGTGTCAAATTGCGTTTGCACCAAAGATAGCCTCAGAATAAACTAAAGACCTTGTTACGGTCTTATGCCACAAAAATGCCATGGGCAGCATGTCTTAAATATATATAACGCCATTAGACCTGCTTAGTATTGTTTGCTGCGGAACTTTTTCAAGCGTGAAGCAGATCGCCTTTGATTTCTCTCTAACGAGAAGGTCTTCTCCGTAAATTGCAGAAACGGCTCTGGTACGTTGCCAGATGATCCAACAAATGTCTCGGTTGTAAATAAAACAAGTTTCCAACCTATGGGCATATCCTGGTGGTTACCACACTTCGTCTATGAGGGCAAAACCCTAGAAAAACCGTTAAGTGCATGTTTTACGAAGTGTAGTAAAACCGTGAGATACTTCCTCAAAACGTAGTGGCTAGCAAGATATGTAGGCATGTTTTTGAGTATAGACTCCTTTGAGTTCTGTATTTTGAATAGACATTGCTCCTAGAGTATTGGCAAACACTGATCAGCATATATATTGAAAATGGGCTTGCAAGCAATTTGGACCCAGAATTGGAGCAGCGATCAGACTGAACGGAGGCTGCATTGAATCCATACGTTTGTAAGGAATTTCCCAATGGACACGTGCAGAAATGCCATTGAAATATCTGTTATATAGAAAAAGCGACTCACTGCGCGCAATTTGAACAGGGATATACATATATATATATATATATATATATATATATATATATATATATATATATATATATATATATATATATATATATATATATTTATACATGAAATGCATACGTAATACATATGCGGAGTATCCTACTGTACTACATATGGCAATAGGGAAAATTCCACTAAGCGGAATTTCGTCCAAGTGAAAAAGCTACCGAAAAGCGATCATATGGGTAGGAGGCAGCAGTAGAAAACGCAGGCAGACCCATAGGCTAGGTAGCAGAAAGACGTTAAATGACCTCTACAGTTTCCTCGTTCGGCAAACGAGCCGTGGTAGCCGACGGCGCTTCATCACTATCTCCCAGAGGAGCCAAGGTGTATCTATTTGTCATTGGAGCGCTATATCGAAGCTTCCTTTGAGCCAGCGCTCCCACAGCGCCGAGTAGCCTCATAAGTTCGATGCGTTTTTCATAGCCCAGACGAGAAATTCATTTCCGAGCCGAAGTAATCAATCAAAGTAACCTTTTGACGCTGCATAGGCAGTGGCTTGTACTCTACCCAATCGTCTTATTTAACAAGTGCCGCCCGCATGGCGGGCAGCTCAGGCGCGCTTTGGTTGACCAGCGGCAAACATGAAACGAGGCACTTCTAAGTATGAACTGCACTGGAAGAAGGACCACTGAGGTGTATAACTAATAATGCATTCTAACAACCCGGCGTCAGAAAAGGCCGGTTTATATGCCTGCCCCGCTTCATGACGGCTGGCCGAACTGTAGACAATTGAAACGCCAGTACGGCCAGTTGGGAGCCTATTGGCTGATATGTGCTAAAGGTAGACGCGCGTGACCGGCATGCAAAACGACGTTCATTAAAGAGGCTATAGGTTCTGGAGAGACAAAGTATCGAATGAAAGCATGGTATGCAAGCTACAAGCTTAACTGTAGCACAAGTTGCTTCCAGTGTGCCCAAAGTGATCCCTTTAAATTTCTAAGAAACATATGGTTTTATTTCATTTTGTAGTTACAGTGGAATATGAATATCTAACTACCCTTGGGCTTGTGAGGGGTGCTACCAATCGAGCTTATCCTCGAGGCAGCCCCTCACTGTGCCCATAATTGCTGCCGCATTGCCGCGCTGAACCGCCAGAGATAGCCGCTGGAGTAGAAAGTCGAAAGCTCTTTTGAGGTACTTGAGTTGCAAAAATAAACAACACAGCCGTAAGTCTCCTCACATTACGCATTACATGTTAACGCATACCCCCCCCCTCTCTATATATGCCGCTCGAGGAGTGACCCCGTGGACACCGTCGGCTGTCCTGTACTGTGGCCATACTAACATACTGGATACAATGGTTTCTTTACAATGTGAAAGCAATGGAGCAGCAGGGTACCCCTCCGAGGACTGCCCGCACCGCATCAGGCCGCTGTCTCTGATTCGTGTCGCTGTATGGGTGTCTGTCTGTCTGCGCTGCCGAAATATCAGCTGCTGTGCTCAGGTGCCGTATAGTCTCGACAAAGTATAACTACTATTAAATGTCAGACTTTCTCCAACGAGGGAGTTCGTGTTTCCACAAGTGGCCATGACCCACCTTCATGAGGTCACCTCGTTGAAGCCTGAACGACGTATCTAAAGCGGCGTGCCTGTAAAATGTCTCCCATATACATATATGACAGACAGACACACTTAACTTACATACTGCGGTTGCAGGACTGTTGTCGCGACCCTGAAGGACTCCCCGTACGGATTACTACGGAGTAGAGCACGGGGCAGACGACAGCTTGGTGCTCGTAGGCAGCTGAAGAAAATCGCGTGATCCGGCGCACTCTTTATCCTTTGTCTGCCCGGTGCCACGGGATCTAAGGGATGTGTTTCGAGCTCCTAATATAAAGTAGCGACACTTTATGCTCGACATATGTATGATATGTGTGTGGTCGTTGTGCTGGCATATGACTGTCATCACGGCACTTCAATATATATATATATATATATATATATATATAAATAAGAAGGCATGGAGCGCAAGCAACTGAGAAATTTGCGTATATATATATATATATATATATATATATATATATATAAACGCATGAAGGAACCGATTATACCGTCGTGTTCTGCACAACGGGGGGCACTTCACTAGCTTGCGTAGCGAAAAACGAATAACCAAATTAAGAAAAGTCACAAAAAATCGATATGTTGTTATGTCTTACGTTAACGCTTTGTCCTGAAATATTGTAAAATATTTTCATTACGACCAAAAATGTATATCCAAAAGACCAGTCTCACGCAATAGCAAATTTAATGCCCACCATAAGATATGAATGACTCTGTATATATATATATATATATGCACTTATTTTAAAGTAATTTTTAGTTAATTTTAAAAAGCTTTTTCGACAGCCATATCGATATTGAAGGCATGCTTACTTTCTAGTCTTTTGGCCTGCTTCAGCAAGGGTGTATGAAAGCGTTGCGTACATATTTTGAGGTTTGGTAAAACGCGGCAAGAAAATATTTTTCCTAATGGAAGAAGGGAGTGGAAACGTCTCAAAATGTTACGGTTCTGGACGTGACAGCTTCAACATAAAACATACCAACTATGGCTTTTGACAAAGCTTAGCTACTCGGTAACTACGTAACGCAGTACCATCACATTTATACAAAAATAATGGCAGCATGTGGCAGAAGGTATTAGAAGGTGCTTGAGTTTGCAGACAAAAATGGTTAGACTCCTGGTGTCTGAGCCGTCCGGTATGACCGAATATCTGCAGTGTGCGACGAAATCAGCTAACTAAGTGAGTGCCCAATGATTAGCAGCAACAATTTAGAGCTTTGTTGACAATAACATTCCCCTAATGGCTGGTAGGATTGGCCTGTAGAGGACCTCGTCAAGAAGCTCAAACTTACTGGTCGCCCATTGTAAGTCTTTCTTAAGGTCTTCCTCCTTAGACACTCGGCTGATGAACTTGCTGCGAGACTTGGACATGATTGACTACAGACTTTTCTTGAGCCGGTAAATAACCTCAGCACTAAGATCGTCTCGTCGCTCCTTAATTTGATGTTACCGGAATAAGTGCGTAGGTAGGTATTTCTGGTGCCAAAGACGCAATTCTAACAGCCGGCCCGGATTTTGCCGCATAAGCCGGTAAATAACCTCAGCACTAAGATCGTCTCGTCGCTCCTTAATTTGATGTTACCGGAATAAGTGCGTAGGTAGGTATTTCTGGTGCCAAAGACGCAATTCTAACAGCCGGCCCGGATTTTGCCAAGTTGATGTCTCTAGTCAAAGTAAGAGAATTTCGCATTTAAAACATATCGGTCCAGAAGGAGTACGCGCCCTTCCTGGATTCAACGAGATCCTGCTCTTCTGTCAAGCCTCATTGATCAAAGCTTCAATCGAGACCGAGAGCGCTAGGTGTCCTCGAAAGGAGCACGGGCTGATTGCGTGTGTGTTGACCAGTGAACTCCCGAGCACTTCATTAGATGATACTTGTATACGCGCGTTTGCGTAGGCCTTCGGTTTGGTGCTTCTTTGGTTCTCAAACACGTCCGCGCGTGCATTAAACGAGCCTTAAGCGCTCGTCTGAGACGTTACCGTCTCTGGCTCCATTGCTTCTTCTATGGTCAGCTAGGAAGCGGTTAAGCAGGCGGGACATGCTTGCCGTATGGCCGAATAGAACAAGCGAAGGAAGTACTCATCCATCAGCGAGCCGTTGGAGTTTTGGCCCGTTGCGAGACACTAGGAAGACCAGGCCCATTGGCGTCTAGAACAATAGTCAATAGTGTTTGCAAGTATATACTCCACCAGCAGCGAAATGCATGCATATAAGTGTTGCCCGATTATGCAGACTGACGACTGCTTGCTTAATGGGTGATAGTCAGCGAGAGGTGCCTGGTCGCACTTTTTTTTCTCCCATCTGTCCCTGTCTGTTTGTTTCGCTTTTTCAGGACGTCACTTCCACTACCGCCACTAATGCCACCACTATCCACCACAGCAACAACATCAACAATGACACCAGGAACTACCACGCGTTGTAACGTCGTTGCAGCAGGCGTAACGCCGGCGGTCATCCAGGTCTTCAGGATGACATGGCATGCGTCGAGGGTAACGCAGCGAAAGGACAACGAGTCGACACGCGACAGATGCGCGCAGAGCTGTCAGAACCGTGTTGCCTTTTGTGTGGAGTCATGGTGAGACGTACACGGCCCAGGCTGTTCGGGGAAGGACGAGGCTTCACCGAGAATGCTGATCCTGCAGTTTCGGCAAACAAGGCAGAGAACAAACATATGCGGCAAGCAAAACTATAGTGACAACGTAGAAGGTGACGGCGACCAGGACGACGAGGAGGACGTCGTCGTCGCCAACAACATACAACAACAACATCAGCAACAACAGCAACAATAGCAATAACAACAAGAACATCAGCAACAACAGCAACAATAGCAATAACAACAACAAGAACATCAGCAACAACAGCAACAATAGCAATAACAACAACAACATCACCAACATAAGAAGCAGCAACAACAAAATGACAAGAACGACGACTGGTACAACAAGGACGACACTACGTGGATCAATACGGGCGGCTCGAAATAGCATAATAAAACGGCCAACTAAATGACAGAACAGCGGTAACAGTAAAAATAGCAGCCACAGCAACCACATCGCCGTCGTACCGGGAGAAGGCGCAAAGGCGTCGGGTGAGGGTGGGCGGCACGTGAAGTACGCCACAAAGCCCTCGGTGTTATTATTGTCGTCGTTTGCGTTGTTTGCCGCAAAAGAAACGCGAACGAAGGTTCGAGCTACTTGTTAGAATTCGAATTCCGGTGAGGGTAGAGCTGTTTGTTATTAGCGGAGGAAGCAAAAGATGTATTTGAGCAGGGGTCGACGACAGTCAAAGTTACCGATAACTAAATGAGCCATAGTTACCGACAACTAAATGGCACCGTAGACCGTTTTCGGCGGTGACGTGACGACAAGCGCAGCTACAACGACAACTATGGGAGTGTTCACTTCACGCGCGAGGTTGCGGATCGGAATCGAAGTTTGTTGCTGTTTTGTCTGCAACAAACCGTGCAATCGGCTGCGATCCGCTGAACTGTCCGTTGACTGGCGCAAATAAAATTTTCAATTCTGGCGCGGTCCGTCCGGCGCGAAGGGCACGGCTAACACTTCTGCTCTTCGCTTATATTCACAAGATGATGCATCATTCTCTACCTTGGTTAACACGTGTTTGTGTTTTAGTGAGCTTTCGTCTGCTACCGATCAGCCGGATGAGCGCATTCCTGATATGACAACGAGTCGAACCAAAAAGGTGCGTCAATTTTGACGGCTGGCCGCGCAGAGTGAGCGTGTGCATTCAGTTAATTACTAATGCCGTGCACATAGATACACTGTGGCGAATAGGTCCACAATATAGTACGCGCAGAAATTTGTAGGGTCGGTAGAGGAAAGGTATCACATGCAGCAACTCAAAAGCGTTCTTTTCTGAATTTCGGTATATGGCTCTGGGGAAACAGCGTTTGACATCGTGCAGCACCTGAAAAAAAACACTGTAGCAAGATGTTAAGAAAAAACTGATAAAAACAGCACAAATAGATATGCAGAGGTTAGTTTTTGCATTGTAATTTCCATGCTTTTAATCAGTGATCCTTTCTCGTATGTTTCAGCTGGCTAATAGCGGAATTCAATGTCGTCTCGTTCTGCTTTAGGATTTATTTGCATACATAATGAGGTAAGACATATATATATATATATATATATATATATATATTCTGTTGGCAGATACCAGGGCAGGGTTGTTAGTTACAACGACACAACGAGCTAAATATAGGGAAGGGCAAAATAAAGAATGTCGAGCAGATGTTTTAGGAATGAGCCAATTGAGCATATTGTAAAAGAATGTACAACCTAGCTTTAGGACCAAATGTTAGAAAGGAACAAGTCTATATTACAAAAAAGAAGTTGTCCCAATGGAAAGCAAATTGAAGGATACATTGATTATAGTGATGCGTAGGTAACATATGTGTTGCCGCTCTAGGCGTCCCTGATATAAAAGGGTGGATGTGCATTTAGGTCTACATGCCAAGCGAATAATAAATCTCTCTCTCTCTCTCTATATATATATACATCTATACGTACGTTTATGTAGTTGTGTGCATATATACCCTTGTATCCATCAAACTAAGGCCATGCTGCAGGGCATTCAATTTCACGCCTTTACAAATTACACGCATTTACTTTATTCTAACAATTTCCTTGTGTTTTTCTTCCTCCCTAAATCACTGATATCAGCCAACCGCAAGGTATGTTAGCGACGGCCACTGCTGCCTTTAGGCTATGTTGCAGCTGGGCTACGCAGGGGGCGCAAAGCGCTTACATCTTTGGGGGCCCTTTCTTGCATCAGCCCGGTACCTCGTCACACTAGCATACGCCAAAGTAGTGCCAACGACAACAACAACAACAATAACAACAACAACGACAGCAACAACACCAAAAGCAACAGCCACGACAACACCAAAATGCAGTACAAGCCTAAGCTATACATATAGAGGGAGGCAGGCCGTTCAGAGAAAGGTTGTCTATGCATCACTGTGCGGGCGCTAACACTGTCGCTGTCCGATGTTGCCTGAATAGGACGAGCAGTCGACGACACAGCGACACGATGTCAGGTAGTGATCCCCCTCCTCTATGGCAGCTTTACACGCTATTCCATCCCGCCTCAGATCTCAGAACCTCTCTCGTTCCGCCTAACCGCCATACCCGCCGAGGGATCTAAGCCGACTCGAACTGCCGCCACCTTTCATCAAGGTCTAGCCATAAAGTTGCGACGTGTATGGGCTTTGAATGAATGTGCAACGCCAAGAAAAATAACTGTTGCTTGCGACAAAAGTGCCACCAACAACGGGAGCAACAACAACAACGAAAATAGGAGCAACAGCTACAAAAGCTATGGGACACGTTGCACGTATTTTTTTATCATGATCACTGTGAAAAATGTCTACTTGTGTGTACAAATGTTTCATAACGAACGTGGTCGAGGAAATGTGAATATGGTGTTCTGCATTCCCTTAAACTCTCTGCGTCTCGCCTCTCTACGTTACAGCGGCCGTCTGCGTTTGCTAACTATCAGTTGCCTCCTTACACGAGAGTCCATTGATGACGCCACGCTGTAGAGCAAAGCGCGTGTCAAAATCAAACGGCGTCTTTCCTGTGGCGTCAGGCAACGTCAGATCAGGCTGCCGGAAGAATCGTGACGACTCCACCAACTGGGCTAGCAATTCGTTGACCACATCTGTGCCGCACAACTGCGCCCCTAGGTTGGTGACGATGCGCGGTAGAATTAGAACTAGCCAATGCGTGATGGTCAGGGCCTCGGAAAATTGGTGGAGCCACTCACTAAAGTTTTTCTTTGATTTCTTCCTCATTCTTTGCCATGTCTTGCTGCTGCTGCCGCCGCTGTCACTTTAAGCCTGTGACAGTTTACATCGTCAAATGGACTAACATTGCAAAACAATGCAAGCATAACGTAATATATAGCGCTACCGCTGCCAGGCTAGTCTGCTGATCTTGGCTGGTCTCTGCTATCGCAGCGCTTGATGTAGCCGGCTCTTCCAGCGCGTCGAAATAGAGGGCACCGTTAGATTTTTTTGGGGGAGTCTGGAAGTACCCGATGCACCTGCTTCGCTGGGGCAGCAAACATCGACCTGTGTAATAATGGCAAACTTTACCCCCCCCCCCTAAATCCGTACCCCCTCCCCCCGCCGCTCTCTCATATTCAAAATTGCGCGGCATTTCTTTGACCGGCACCAGGATTTGTGTTCTGTGGCAGGTGCCCGCGCAGCGGGAGGTCTCAACCCACGGCTATAGCACGGCCGTTGCTTATCTGCTGTAGCATCATGACCATCCGTGGCTCGTAACGCAGCTGTAACACGTCTTCTGTCGCGGCGTGCCCCCGCCAGCTCGTCTGGCGCAGTAGAGCCTTGATACAGTGGATAGATTGATTTGTATAGTTCGTTGCCGACCTGTTCCGCTACTTCTAACAAACTAAGCCTAACTCACAGCAAGCAAACAGTCGCCAATGAACACGCTCATCATCTCCATCTCTGCCGTGCAAGAGAGGCGATAATGAAGTACACTAGGACTTCGAATGTAGGTGTGTGGTTAAATTAGTGGCACGGTCACGATAGACCATAACACGTCTAGCTTGATAATAAGGTTAACACACGTTCAGCTGCTTTATCCGTTTATGGTCTTTCTCACCTGCGCGCGGTCTCTTTCTCTCGTGCTTCATGCTTAGTTTCCGTTGCTCCTGCCTGCGTCTGCTTAAATGATCATAGGTTTCCTTATTATGGAGAGTCTGAATTCAAACTTCGTATAAACATCTTCCATGTGCTACGGGCAAACCCGTTCTACGAGCGCTGATAAACACGTGGAATTAGTTTGATGACGACTACTACTTTAAACTCCGGTGTCACTAATCCGACGAGCACAGGACAGGCATCGGGCGGCCAACAGTGCAGATACATCAGGGGTGATGGACGCAAGACTTTTTCGGGCTGACCCTCAGCCAACATTTAACGTCCACGGGTTTGCTTTCGCATTGCTTCGTAAGAGGGACTTCATAAATACAAATGTGCAACGGTGGAAATCGAGCCCGCGCACTTATGTGTGTCCTCTGGCCACAAGGCGCACGCGAATGCACCACGCCACCGACTCGAACGAGGTGATTGACCTGTAACTAATGCCGTAGCCGGCTAAAGAAAGCCTCACGATGCACAGGGCGGCAGCGAATTGAGTATTATACATTGAATACATGTACAGCAACGACCCGCGGAAGGGTACTGCGGGCGCCTGGCTCGGGTAGGAACGCTCCCCACCTGACTTTAGATAAAATAAACCGACCGGGGATCTATACTCACTGTGTGAAGTGTGGCATAAAACCAACAACGGCATAGCACAAGGCGTAGGAACTTAAACAACGAAGAAATAAATAAAAGTAAATAAAATAAGAGGTGTAGAAATGCAAGACATTGCTTTGCCGGACTAAATCGTGAGCACCTGCTAGGAGCTCGTGAGTATGTCCGGAATAAGGACGTGATTACTGAGTACAGTAATCACGATATCTCGTGTCATTAGATCGAGTGACGTCGTGCCGTCGTATGGAAGGGGAATATCCAAATGCGTACAGACCAGGTTAGCCTCATGTTGTACTAAAGCAGCGAGATCCAAGGCGGTTGCAACAAACACCACCATGTCAAGCAACACTGTCGCAGGTAATCTGTGCAGGCGTTGCTCGGTAACGCGGAATGTCGTCGTCCCCTCTCTATGTGTAGGTGCGGATGTTTCTAGTTGTATTCGTTGCGTGAAAATAACTATGCCGTATGCAACGCACGACTCGGTTGGCAGAGAACGAGCTGCTGTGATGCTTTATGACATTAATGCGGCTATGCGTATGCATACAATGTAGTTTGCGTGCAATGGCAGTTTGTCCAGATTTTGCGTTGTCCGACTTACTTCAGGTGTCTCGTTCTCTGGGTTCTACGTACACGGATCCCGTAGGCATTGTTCTGTCTGCGGACGACGCAAAGATAAACAGGCGCATCTACAATAAAGCGGTATAGCGGTCCAACGAGTATAGGGGCGGGGAGGGGGTGGGGGGTGTCCGCATGACGCATATTATTCAAACGTTGACATAGTATTGTTCTGGCGGTAAATTGTTATATAGGATGCGATCGCACTATTCGAACGCATAACATATGGCAGTCTCACACTTACTAACATTTCCGCCAACTCTAAGTTGCGCCGAGCCTTGCCTTGTGCGTGTGAGCTGCTGATAGCTAAACCCTATTGAGATACTGCTATCTGGATAGTTCAGACGGCTAGGATATTTCTATTATCAAAGATGGAACATTCTTTGTCTTAAAGAGTGTATTACAGCTCACTATTATAGAAATGCATAACACTAATATTCTGCTTAAGAGACTTAAGACGTCTTCAAACTAAGCAAAGCTACGTGTAATTGCAGTTCGTCGAGGCTTGGCGTTACTCCACTTATCCCAAATATCATTGCATAATGATTGAACGGTTTTACCCTCAAGTTTTATCCGAATTATGTCAAAATTTTGTCCAAAATGTCAAACATGTATATATATATATTTTTTTTAATTTCTATTATTACATAAATTCAACACAATTATAACTATTCAGGAAATTTTGCAAAAAATGCTGCAAAAAAAAAAAAAAAATATATATATATATATATATATATCGTCGTCTGCCGTCTGCACCAGATTAATCAGCAAATGAGCCGAGTCGCAGGCAATTGATTATCAAGAAGCACAATATGCGTATAAAAACGATATGCGGTTGTCATCGCCTGACAATCACGTAAGTGAATGCCGACCTTTAAATACTGCTGTCAGCTACGTTTTTACCTTTGCAAAGGTCATTGCTCCAAGCAGCTCATTTTACTCTAGTACACTAGTAAAACATTAGATCAACAACAGGTATTGAACCGGGGACATCCCAGTAGAGGACAACCATGACTACCTCACTATCCCCTAAAGCACACACACATATATAGTGAAAAGGCGCTGTCTGTCTTTGCTTGCACACTGCTGTGCACATATCCTAAAAACTGTTTAGTAGACATATTTGCAGAATAAGCGATTTATTTAATGAACCATCACAAGCTGCTAAGCAAATCATCCGAGTTAGTCTCTCCTATGCCGCTTTTTATTAACAAGACTTAGTCCCATAAGAAAAACATATAATACGAGTGATAGAATACGATAAAGGTTATATAAATAATTCTAGATTCGCTGGTGCGCGTATTTCTTTGGTTCTGCTTTAAACGAATATGCCTGACTTTGGTGAAAATTCAGCAAACCCAGACAAACAGATATAACTGAGCCTTCAGACCACTTCCAAAGCTGGTCGCTAGATATGCCTCCCCCAGCGCACTTGCTTTAGGCGGGGGGGGGGGGGAGAAGGAAGAACCAAGGAAAAAGCACTAACATTGTTCGTCGTTCAGATTTAATCTGCTTTGGTCCGCCAGGCAGGGACACTAGCAGTGAGTGAAGCTCCGCCCAGTGAGTGGTCCAGAGCGTGCGTAAAGTGTCTTTTGCTTGCGTTCCACGCAATATGTGAGAATGTTATTAGGTAGGCTAGTCAGTAGAGGGTAGAAGAGCCGTAGTCGAGTTGAGCCCTGAGCGCAGAGTCCCGTGGTCACACGGCTATTGTCGAAAATTAAAATAGTCCAGCCGAACACATCGGCTAGGTAAAATTGGATTTGAATTATATATATATATATATATATATATCGTACTAGATACGCGTTACTAGATATCATTGTCCTGATAAATATATATATATATATATATATATATATATATATATAGAAAATATTGTGATGATTTATTAATCATTTACAATACGTTTGCACACTCGGCAGTGCTCGCCTTAATATATATATATATATATATATATATATATATATATATATATATATATATATATGGGTTTTATTAAGACAATGATATCTAGTACGATACGCGTTGTGCGCCGTCGTAGGAATCTTTTGGTTTTATGGCAGGTGGTCACTCTTTTTTTCCAAAAGTAATACCAAACCTCTACCGAGCCGACAATTTTGCTTTCCTCGTGCCTTTTTTAATCTTGTTGGCTCTGTAGGAGAGATCGAAACGAAGATATAACCGATATAGCAGCCGCCGAAAGCCTCGATCCAAATTTAGCTGATAGGGAAACTTCAAATATATGTATATATATATATTTGGGTAGAAAAATAAGTTAGAAACCAAAAAAGGAGAATTTATAAGATTTGCATTGGTTTGCCGTTTTAGCTGCGCCAGGGAATGTCTTGAGGGAGAAGGGGGGTGTCAAAGCTTATACAAAGAAAAATACAAAGTAAGGTAAGATTTAGTATTAGGATAAGGAATGTCAAGAACACATGTTCGCTTAAACAGATGTAACTGGTGAAAGCGGCCCTACGAATCAAAACTAAATTAAAATCGCAAAGTAGAGTGCCTAGCTAGGAAAATTAGGTACAATAGTTAGCAATAGCCAAGAACGAGGGCGTCGGAGAAAATCGTAAAATTGAGGGTAAAGATCGTACAAGGGCAAATGCAAATTGGCGTTTTTGGGTTCCAGATCGCGCTTGGCAGGTATATATATAGAAAACAGGAACATGGCGGGACAGAATGGGCATACAGAAAGTTAAAGGCGAGTGGGCTATAGGCTAATGCTAGGACAGGGGTGTTGGATACAAGGATACATTGAGCTAAAGATCGGGAGAGAAAAAGCACAGAATATCGAGCTTCCGGGTTAGGGGATAGGTCAAGTTATTTACATTTACCGACGGGTTTTGTCGGTCTACGCAATAAATCTTTGTATTTTTTATTACAAAAGGAGATTAGGATGATGTCTACTGGAAGATGTTCCTTAGTCGTCCACCTTACGACGTCCACAGCCAAGCAAGGAACACACGCTTTCATGTTACAACTATGGTAAGGCAAGCCACGCGTCTAACTCATGATCACTCTATAGAAAAAAATGGAAAAATCTAGATAAAGGCAGACATAAAACGGCATGATAAGCAAAGCCTACCTTCCAAATCGTATTCATGGCAAGTCCAGTTAAATACGGATAACAGGGTAAAAATATGTCCCGCTAGACACTATCTGAAGACCTTCAGACGGTTTGCAAATTGATAAATATTTATTACGCAACAAATTTGCATATATATGCTCGTAACCAAAGTGACAATTCTGCCTGGAACCTCTTTTAGAATATCTCGTCTCTATAAACGCGCGTTGACAACGTGCTAAGACGCTGCTGTACTTCCACCCACACATATAAGATTGTCTTAATTATATATATATATATATATATATATATATATATATATATATATATATATATATGTAACCAATAAAAAGCCTTCAGTGGACATAAAATTAAGTAAAAATAATGTCTGTAAGCTTAGAGAGTTTCAAACTTTTATACATTCCGAGGATAATAGGCGGATATGGTAAAAAAAAACTTATATATACCTGAGTTTCGCTCGCTGGCATTCGACACTTGGGAGACCGGACCCGAAGACGCACAAACTTATTCAACGCGTCGTCAAGGCGCTCAACCGTTCGACAGGCGACACCAGTGCTGTCGAGTATCTGCACCAGAGACTATCGCTGGACATTCAGCGGGGTAACACCGCCTGTCTGCTGGACCTGGACACGCCCAAACCTAAAGGATATGTGACGTTTTCAGTTATTTTATCCGGTGTACACGTTCATTAGGATACATATAAAGCCGTAACTGTGGAAAAAAACGTATATGTATATATATACATATATAACGCAGTTTCATTGTGTATGACCTAGCTTAGCTGATCTTCTGGAAATTATTCCAACTTCCAAAAAAGCTTCAACGGCTTGTTTGCTTAGGAAAGGTGAAATTAGAATAAATGAAATGTCGCATGTAGGCTCTGCTTGTAAGTTGTGTGGATTTATACAGGACTCGAACTAATGAACGTTAGTGTCATTTTTATTCAGCGGGTTGAGCACACGACTAAACAGATGGGGCAGCCGAAGGTCCCGCGATGCAGTCCACGTAATCGAAAATCGAGCGAGCTGTGGCACAACCATATGCAGTCTTTATTGATTGCGTATAGGCCTCTGACAAAAACCCTCATCGTCTGTTGGTCGAGTCATTTTAGCTAGCAGGTGTGGGTGATTTTCTGCTGAGTATGACAATATTATTTAATTAGGCAACTTCATTGATAGATGATGAGTGCCGTGCATTGGAAATTGAGTAGAATTTCACAACTCCGCAAGGAAACCCGCTAGGCTGTGTCTCGTTTACTCTTCTTGACGCCAACCTTGTTCTTTGTGTCCGGAGGGAGCACAAAATGCCGTGATATGGAGATGATATCGTGGTTGCATATCGGCGCCCATGTGAGATTAAACGCATTAGCCTTATGGAAGACGCGTTTCTTGCTATTATGTGCGATAAAATGCGCAGGACAAGAAAATAAATGATTACTACTTAAAGGGGTGAAGCCAGATAAAGGGTTGTAAAGGCAACGCTATATATAAAGTGTACATTATACTCAATTTGAGTGAATAAAACAGAAAATTATAGGTTTTATTATGGTTCGTCCGCGCTTACAAGGCCCTGACTGCTGATGGCTTTGACAGAAAGGCCCTAAGCTAGCTTAGAGGCCATTGGTACTTGTTTCAATTCACTTCATTAGAAAAATGAAGGTAGATGATCTAATGATAAACAAATCGAGGTATATAGTCACCCTTAAAAAAATGACAGTTAAGCAAATAATATTATTAAATCAACTTTTCAGTTTAAAATTATGTTTATTTCACTCAAATTGAGTATGATAAATAAATAAATCAACTTTACAACAATAATAAATAAATCAACTTTTCAGTCAAATTCAAACCCAACAAACAGCCATTTAATTTCAAATGTCACGCTACAATGAGTACTCATTTGACGTTCCGTTCCAGTGGGTGCCAAATTCCTTTCCAGACTCTGTATTCATTTCTTCTGTATTTTATATAATCGTATCCACTGTCTCTTTCTCTCTCTCTCTCTCAACCCTACTATGTATTCCTCTCCTCTAGATAAGCTCTAGACGCTCTAATCTCAATCTTTATCGTTCTTAGTCTCCCTACTTCCCCTCCTATTGGTACCCGGCACCGATTGTGCTACACTTTGCTGTTACCTCAGCCGCCGCCGACTTGCACACTTGCAGATCTCTGACTCTTCACCGCCCTACATTTAGACGGACGCACATACACGCTCTTACTCACTACAGCTACGAGGACCATCCGAGCGCGTCACCTTTTTAGGTGGCAATCTCTTCTGGCGGCCCTGACCGCGACAACGCAGCGGTTCGTCGCTCACCTGCTGAGGCCGTGCAGGCAGCGGCTGCTGGCGGCGGTGGGTGGACAACAGCACGAAGCTAGAGACAGTATCGTTTCGTCACCCCCTCTATTCTGTCTAAATCCTCGTTGTGTCTGTCACTCCCCCGCGCTTTGTCCTCTCTGTTTGTTTTCGTGCCGCCCTTGCTTTTTCCCATACTTCTTCTCCTTTGTACGCGCTAAATTCCTTTGGATTTTTCCTCTCGACAAACTCGACTCTTCCCGCCCTCCCCCCTCTCTCTCTCTCTCCCCCCGTGGTTGTCACTGGGCACATGCTGTCATCAAGTTAGGCACGCTTGCTAGCTAGCGCGAGGGCAAGGCACACGCTAAGAGGGGTTAGCAGTGGAGAAAAATAGAAGGGAGAAAGATAGAGTAGGAAAGAGAGGGAAGGGGGGTATAAGGGAGGAGATCTGGGTCTGGAATGGCGAAGATTAGGCTCGCCCCAGCAAACAGGGATTAACGAGCGGACAGGCGAAGCCGGCGGCCCGTTGCCATTGCTGCTGCTGCTCGAGCTCAGAGCCGTCTCGGCGAGCCCTCGCGACGATGGCCCTCGAGAATTGAGCGCGCGTCAGCTTAATTAAACTTCAGTCAGATTGAAGCGTACCTGGTGCCGCTTCATCCTCGCTGGCACTGTCCAATCAAATGCTAATCTGAATCGGCGACGATGCGAACACCAAAACCTCCGACCAATGAATGTTCACTGGACGGGACAAGACTACGTCTCCCCCCCGCACCCCTCCCGGATCTAGGGCGTGACGGCGGATATCTGCAAAAAGTAAACGTGCGTATATATATGTGCACACCCAGCTATATATTGCCTAGTTCAATATATATGTATATATATAGTATTAAGCTAAACTATATATATATATATATATACAGGTAGTTCAACAGGTTCTTAAAATGAGCTTTTCAGAATTCGAATTTTGGCGCGCTATTGCAAACGGCAACTTTTCGACTGCTAGCAGTCAAAATATTATGGTGATTGGCCGTTGCGATTTCGTTTGATCGCTTTTCCCGTGCAACGTATCGGCGTGATTTTGAAAAATTGAGAAAAACGAGTTTCGAGTGGTTATCAAGCATTTTTATTTCAAAGGTTTGAATGCGACCCAAGTAAAAACTGAGTTAGACGAGGTGTACGGTGACTCTGCGCCATGTTTTGCCACTGTTTCCAACTGGATTAATGAGTTAAAAAGAGATCGCAGGAACACCGATGATGAACTACGTTCAGGACGCCCAGAAACGGCAATTGATGAGGAAAACGTGAAAAAATTGCGGAAAATCGTTGCCGCAGATAAGCGAGTGAACATTAGGGAGATAACGAAGGCCTTGGGGATCAGTTTGGGTAGTGTGCATTTCATCCTGCACGAGAACTTGAAGATGAAAAAGCTCAGAGCAAAATGGGTGCCGCATTTGCTCAACCAAGGCCAAAAAGACGCGCGTGTTTCCACTTCACAGCGAAATTTGGCCAAGATGTCGAAAAATCCGTCGGATTTTCGGCGCAGATTCGTGACCGTCGATGAAAGCTGGGTCCATCACTACACTCCCGAGACCCAAGAAACATCTCGCCAATGGTGTGCACCTGATGAAGGACCTTCGAAGAGGGTGCGGACAACGGCATCGGCCGGAAAGATGATGGCTACGGTTTTTTGGGACCAACATGGAATAATTCTGGTCGACTACCTTGAGGGCGGTAAAACGATCACGGGAGAATATTATGCAAGACTGTTGGACTGCCTGAAGCAAGAACTCGTCGCGAAACGGCCCGCTTTGCAGAAGAAGGTTGTCATGTTTCACCAGCACAATGCTCCTGCACACAAGTCGCGGCAAGCATCGGCAAAACTGGCCCAACTGAGGTTCGAACTCATTGAACAGCCTTCCTATTCTCCAGATCTGGCCCCCTCTGATTATTTCCTCTTCGGACATTTGAAGAATAGCCTCGGTGGAAAGCCTTTTTCTAGCAATAAAGAGGTTAAGGCTGCTGTAAATGCCTATTTTCAGTCTAAATACGCGGAATTCTACTTTAGAGGTATAAATGGTCTGAAACGGTGGGAAAAGTGTATTGAGCTTCTCGGGGAGTATATCGAATAAGAAAAAATTAAAAACAAGATTTGAAAAATTCTAGGTTTTCATTTTAATAACTTGTTGAACTACCTGTATATATACAATATTCACGTAATGTGCTACATATTTTGATTGAATATGCTAGCACGTTGGCGCCTACCTAAGGCGCGGTAAATACCTATATTCGACCCAAATGAAACATAATTTGCCAATCATTTTCATTTAAAGTGTGTTGAAGCTTAATCTTCGAAATCATGCCTTACGTTTTATGTATGTATATAATGCTAAAGTCGTGTCCTCATCTGCCCAAATCGTGCGCTACATGAATATTTAGCTTGCAATTTGTACTGACATCTAATCATATTGAATGTCTTAGTTTGCTGTTGTCAAATATGGTGTGCATCCTTGTCAGCGCATCAGTGATAAAAGACTTAGCCCATAATATTTTAACAAGTGACATCTGTGTCATCATACTGCCCCCTTTTCGATACTTCTAAGCATATATATTCTTTCAATCTGCTCCATTTTCTTATTATTTACAAGTTTACTTCTTTCCGTGATCGCATGCTTAGCATAGTCTGGCAGCACCTATACTATGTAAACGTGCGATCATTGGTCGATGCTGTTGCAGTTCATTGCGTGCCTAGATTTTTTTAGAAGGTTGTTTTTAATTCTAGACCATCTTCAATGCACCGAGGGCCGGACATGTGGAGACATCTAGGGTTTCCCCAACAGTTTTTGATAGCATGGCCGCTGACTCTTAGCGGTATGATTTATCATATATTCTCAATAAGCATCGCTCAAAGAAAAATCGATCAACAACAGGGATCGAACTGGCGACACCCCGGTAGATGACAACCATGACTAGCGCACTAGCAGTCCCCTAGACCACGCCGCCACCCTTATTGCTTACTCTATTTTAAGCAGGGGCACACATCCGTCGACGTTGTTGACTAATAGTGTGGGACTTGACTCGGGCAGAGAGTATGTCACTCAATCCATTGCCGAACGTGTAATACCCAATACAAACCACCTCAACCACCCCCTCCTAGTTCGGAATTATGTAACAGTACCTCAAAACTAGGAGAGGGGAGCCTCATTCTCCAACCTTTTTTTAGATCTACGGGAACCTCGCGAACTGAGGTTAGGGTTCCATTGATTACTGCCAGGATAGGTTGACTCGACCGGAAGCGTGACCTCCGGGCGTCCTCTAGACTTGTATTCTGCCTCATGACGGAGTCCAAAGAGACGACCCCCTCCGCCCAGTCGGTGGAGGTTCTCATCATTCCTCATTGCTTACCTATGAGACAGTAAAGAGGAGCCACCACAATATCTAGTTCAGATCAAAACATATAATTCGGTCATCTTTGTACGAATCATACATGATTTTTCAGCGTCTCGCATACACTAAGCTGACGTTTTTAAAACGACGAAACAAATTGCGTAAATTACATGCATATATGGGAAGTAAAAACATGAACCACCACACGTGAAAAGAAGTGTAACAAAGTGTTGGTAATATACATGACATATTAGTAGTAGACCATCGAAGAAGTTTCTTTATCGCGCGACCAATTCCAGCATCAAACGAATCCATTCAGGAACGTTTTACTTTTACGATAGTCTGCCTAGTTCAGTCTGCTGTGCGTAACACAAATCGCTTTGGGGTGAGCGGGCGATTCACGACCAACTCTGAGCGCGTGATGACGTAAACAACTCGGTTGTTATCCCACGACCGAGTCAGTCATTACTCTTACTACAATGTTTTTTCTTCACCTAGGAATACAAGAATCTCTATGGACAACTGCCAAACGACATCTGCTCTGGTCTATACGCTCTACTAATGTGAAGATCCAGCTTTTTATTGCAATTTATAGATATTATATTGTGTTTCAAGCTTACAGCAGTTACACATGATTACAGACAGTTACGACATGACGGAATACTGATGTATGTGGCCATTTTGCGGGCACGTGATTCACACGAAACCAAAAATGACAACGGAATGACATACAAGTAAAAAAGGAGTCAATAGTACGGTCAG
The DNA here is from genome assembly GCA_003439945.1 of Dermanyssus gallinae. Taxonomy (NCBI): domain Eukaryota; kingdom Metazoa; phylum Arthropoda; class Arachnida; order Mesostigmata; family Dermanyssidae; genus Dermanyssus; species Dermanyssus gallinae. Next base: position 25,868 of record QVRM01005464.1, on the reverse strand, counting down.
AAGGGTATACTCGTTTCTATACGGAAGGGTGCTCTCGTTTCTTGCCATTAACGGCTAGGAGTTCATTTGGAGACCAACGTTGGCCAACTGCTGACGACTCGCACCGGTGATTGGTCTGTTGAAACGATCGTTCGACGACAAGTGACATATACGAGCTAGTTGAAAGCGGCCTCAATAACACAATTTGTAATACACATCTGTATTTTTAGGGTATTAGAATTTGCCATTTTGAGTTTAGTCAATTTTTAGGGTATGAGAATTTGCCAATTTGAGTTCAAAATGAAATGGTGGAGTAACCCATCGTAAATAATAATCTCGTTTGCACACGCAAAGAAAAAAGTCGCTTAGACGGAAATGACGTTCTCAATAACGCAAAAATGCAATTCCAATGTAATGAGACGACTAGCTGTCTACATACACGCATCAAACCGCTAGTAACTACGGTAAACACTGATTCGTGTTTTTATGACAAAGCGTCGAGACACAGTCGCTTTACGCTTCGGAACTAACATGGTGTGCTACCATGCATATTTTTATGAAATCATAGGCGAAGAGACCGGCGGACGCGTCTCATCCAGCATGCAAAGGACAAGTAAATGCTGCTGACAAACCCAGATTCGCAATAACTTTGCCAGAGATTCGTGCGTCAGGGAAGTAGGTGACTCACATTTGGTCGTCATGCGCTTGTCGCCCTGATGGGCTCGACTTTATTCCTTTCGCAATTGGAAAGGCTTTATAATAGGCAGATTGGGTGGAGGACAGTCTTGCATTATATTGCCTTACCAAAGTGTCCCTGGTCAAAGCTCACTACACTATGCCGCAGAGTAGACGGCACAACTTAATCAGTGTAATCACGCAGAACTTAGGGACCAATAGCTGGTCATGCAATTAACCCTTCAGGCACTTGGAGAACGGGAGCTGACCACTGCTAAGCAACCTGTTTGAACGACTGAATATAGCTACTGGAGACAACAGGGCTTGGCAGTTTACCTAACAACAACCCTACTCAGATGCTCAGCGAAGCAAATAATTGCACTACTGAGAACTCTAATAAGCGCTATCGAACAGTGAAAGGAAAAACTCGACCAACAGGGAATGTTGCACGCCTCTTGAATAAAGAGATGCATTAGCACGCACCTCTTGAATGCAGAGGTAACAGTATATGTGGATGAAACCCTTAGTTGGATCGGGTCTCCTGGGGAAGTAGTCAATACGATGCGCCGAGGAAGGAAGGGGAGCAGCCGGGCCTTCATGGTCTTGTCGCGCCTTCACAGAACGGTTTATTACTGCTATTACAAAATAGCAGAATCCCTCTATCGAACCGCAGGTAAACATGCGGGATGATAGACGGAGACAGAGCTACGTGAAGAAGAACGGCAGAGACGCCTTTCCCACGGCTTCGAAGTATTGCCAAAGTAATACCGAGCTGCGGGGGGGGGGGGCGGATTTAGTGGGTATGCGAGTCCCACACTAGTTACGCAGGCTGCTAGTGACGCATGTGCATCATGCATTCCCAAAACCTCCCATATTAAAAAAATACCAGTGGGAAAAAATGGTCCCTGAGCCACAAAAAATAGTGAGTTGTTAAATCAATTCGTCTAAGCCCATCTTTTTCTAAGGCTCCGCATTGCTCGGCCAACAATGAACGGAACACCTCTGCTCTTAGCAAAAAACGATATATATACATGGAGACCTGGCCAAAGATCTCGTGATTTCTGTGCTAGAAAACAAGTAAGGGCAGTCAAGCTTTTGGCGTTCGAGCTGTCAGAAAGTGGAACACTCTTCCGGTCAGCCTGCGTTGTTTGAAATCCTTAAACAACTTTAAAGTAACACCTATTACCCCGTCAGTGATGAATACACTGGTTTTTCTAATTTGACTCTCACATAGAGGAAAAAAAAAGTAATTCCATTCCGGCTACAACTGTTTGCCAACAAAATGGTAACTATAGTAGGTTTAAATTACTATCGACTCGTTGCAATATTTGTAAAAATATGAAATAACATACCGTTGTAGTTCTGTATATAATATATAAATGACCTTGTTAAAAAAAACAGGTAGGCTTTTTATTTTATTTTTGAAACCAAGAATGTTCACTCACTTTTATAAACTTCTTTAGGCGGTGGATCAAAGCACATCTCCAAATCCTGTTTTTCGATGCTTTCTAGCTCCACCTCGATGACTTCAAGCTCCACTTCGTGAGAATCGAGTCGTCTTGCTCCTAACTTTAGAAAAAATATTTTTTTGGAAAAAAAACGAAATCGCGCGGTGCCAAGCCGGGTAAATAAACGGGTGCTTTACCAGCGTGACCCCAGATGGCTCTCACATTCTCAGCCGACCGTTTGCGCTTAATGGTTGGAGGCTCTACCAGCCTGGCCACTACAAGTTCTGGGACTTGTGCAGAGGCTCATAAAATGTATCTTAGTCTCACCACGTGTAACGGTTTTCGAAAATAAATTCTCGAGAACAAATAGGATATTTTTGATTTTGTAAGATATTTTCACGAATCTACTTCGGCATTCACCTTGTATTCACCAGTGGGCTGGCATGAGCCCTTTTCAAGAATCTAGAGGTGGAGGAAGTTGTGAGGCTGTGAGCTGCAATAGAATGATAAAAAGCAATGCAGGCATGGCAAGTAAAATAGGACTCTATTCTCTCTAGAGCACCGAAGCATACTCTCCGATCCCTCTCAAACATACGGATGGATTGAGCGTCCAGGGAGAGAACTGAACATTACCTCACGCAAACCCTCATGGGACATGGAAACATTCAAGGCTATCTCCGTCGAATTGGAAAAGCTTTTTTGATGAGTTGTGTTCACTATTAGAAAGAAGCGGAGGACGACTCGACTCACGCTCTCTTAAAGTGCCAGGTATTGAAACAGGTGACTTTAAATGATACGGGTTCGCAAATGTTGAAACAACTCACGTCAATCGTTTGGGAACTCGTGAATGACCCCGGCCAAATTATCCGAGTGGCATTCGCCACTTCTTCTAATTACTACCTACTTGCAGCAATAGTAGGTGACAGAATGTAACCCTCCTTCATAAAAATAAAAAGTATTTTTCGGCAATTTAAGCATTCTGGAAGAACCCTGCTCTGGAAAGCCAATTGCGTCTGAGGAAGACAGCTTGCGCGAAGCTGTGGAACAGAATCCCTGAGTGAATACGCATGACTTAGCCATAGACTCCGATGTGTTGCACAACTCGGTAGCACGCCCATGATTTTATGTTAAAATTAAACTAATGGACTAACTTATTCGCGCAAGATTTTTCTCTATGTTAGGTGGGATAGGCATGGCATCGTCCACTACGAGTTTCTTCCTAGTGGCCGAACGATTGACACGGGTTTCTACTGTGATCTTTCAGCGCGATCGTATTTTTGCCGCCCTCCAAAAGAGGAGACACAGTCTTGTGAACATAAAAAGCGTTATCTTCCACCACGGTAACGCAAGGTCACATGTGTGTTTACCCAGCCTTCGCAAGATAGCAAGCTTCGAGTAGAAAACATCATCGCGTCCACTGTACTCAACGGACATCGCACCGTCGAACTACCACTGATTTAGACATCTGCAGAACTATATACAGAGAAAGAAATTTACTTCAATCGAAGTGGTAATCACACGTGGATACGTTCCTCGGAATGCTGAAAGCAGACTATTTTGCTACGGGAAATGAAGTATGCGATGCAAAAAGCAGTCACGTGGACGTTAAATCTTAGCTGGAGGTCAGCTTGAAAAGTATTTTTGCCACGGGATTTGAACGTCTGGTCCAGAGATGGGGGAGGGTTGTAGCCAACAAGAAGAGATAATCTTTTTAATGAATAAGATTCGTAAACTCGTTTTTTTTAGAATGATTTTAAAGCTGAAAAATGTTACCAGTTACTTGCCGACAAGCTAAAATATCTAAACAAACGAACATACATATGCATTACTAAATCGATCTTGTGACATATATATATATACATATATATATATATATATATATATATATATATATATATATATATATATATACATATATATATATATATACATATATATATATATATATATATATATATATTCAATCGTTCATCGATAGAAGTGTGCCAAGTGCGTACTTGAGAGGTGCAGCGGGTACGTCAGCTAGCCGGCTATATGCTGAACAGCTACTCTTGCCATCTGGCTTGCTAAGGAGGTGCTGCGACGAGCAAGGATGAACGAAGGAGGCACAACATTCTGTTGGAGCATCTTGCTGCCAGCAGGACGACGTGAGCCTCCTACGTAGACCTAGCCGATTCTAGTTGTGTTTAGTTAGCGAGTGAGATTTAGTCGTGTGATCGTCGTTGTCGATCGGCTACCAACACCAACCGCCGTATACGCTCCGTTCGTAGAGAAGAGAAAATCGTTGTGGAAAACTTCAAAAACCTGTACGGTGCTTCGTCCGTAGAGATTCGCTGCCCTGCCAGCGCTCAACTGGTCAGCTCATTCAATGAAACTGACCGGTTTCATAGAAGCAAGGCATACGTGGCAACAACGGCAACAGAAGTAACAGCAGTAACTCGAATCGGTGGTGTCGATGACTATTCGACCAGTATTTATCTAAAATTGCGCGTGACTGCCAAAGTTTGTAGTCGCTAAATCAAAAGCAACAACAGCACCAACAACAATAACAACAGCAATATTAGCAACAACAGCACTAGCAGCAACAACAGCACTAGCAGCAACAACAAAAACAACAACAACAACTACTACAACTACTACTACTTTTCTATATCAAGTGTTCTTGCCTCCGTTGCCGTTTGGATTGTCGGCCAACGATCTCAACAACGGGAAAACCCCCGTTGTAGCGCAGAGGTAACGTTCCATATATAATTTTATGTGTGTCTTTCACTGTCCTTTCGCCTTCAGTCATCTGCGAGACGACTGGACTGGAGTTAAGCTCGTGAAGAATGCTGATGACGGATGGAATTGCTCGGAGGCTGGTGCCGGTGCTGTTCGGCGTATGCCTCACACTGGTTCAACCCGATGTGTGCGCATCGGTGAGGTCCGCCGACTTCGAATGGGCTCCGCTGTCCGTCGGATCGGCCGTGCCTAGCAACGCAGTCATCGGCGGAATCATCTCGATGAACGAGACCGCTCCGCCTTTGCTCGTTTACGTGGTTCGGGCGAAACTGGAAGGTCGCTATCATATAGGCAAATTCTACAACCCCACCGTCGTCCACGAGTGGAAAGCCTACATCCTTGGAGACAACGGCAGCGAAAATGTTCTGGCTAACCAGGCATTGGAGGTAGACCTACCTTTTGTGTATATATATATATATATATTGGTCACGGTCGGAACCTGACATTTGGGTTGGACAATTGATGCTTATAATACACATTTTTCAAAGTACTAATTTGGTTCGACGCCCAAATACATAATCTGCTTTCAGTAGACTGTATATCCTTAATTTGTCGCTGTTCCTGGTTCATACTTAGTTTTTTTCATTAATGTTATCTAGTTGTGAAAACATACTGATTGTCCGAATAGGGAAAATTATAAATGTTTTTGATTTCTGTGCACATCAATTTATGGCGAAAATCTTTTGAGATAGAATTTAAATAGTCTAAATTCTGAGAAAAGATGTGCTACACGATAGGTAAATTGACTCTATTCTGGTATGTAAGTGTTAACTAAGAATCATTGGCCTATAGACTGCTTAATGGCAATTAGAACGCAGTTATGCTCTTCGATAGAAGCACCGGGATATACATATTTGTGCATTCATCTTACGCCTGATGTATAGGCTGCGCGAAGGATGAATTAACAAGCAACAAAACGCGAACTAAATTTCCACGTTTATGACAAAAACAGCTGAGTATACGTGAAATATTGTCTACACCTATATGACCTAGGTATACCTAAAAAAAAACTTTTCAGGTTAAACCTCAGCCAAAATTTAACGTCCACGGGACTGTTTTTCGCATTGCATCATAGGTACGCTCAAGTGCCCCATTGTTTCTAGGCTTAGGACAAATAATTTTCCTAATTTAATAATTTTGATTGAATAGATTAGTATATAATAAATGCATTTAAAAAAATATATGGAATCAAGTTTTTTTAAAGTAGAGAATACGCTTTTTAACTTAAAATGTGAAAAGTTGCTTTACGTTTTGGGTTTGCCGTGTTTTGGTGCTCCATGCCGTTGCAGATACTCGTAATGACGGTGCCAGACCAGCTTCGATGGGTGCCGTCATCGGGCGGCGTAATACCGAAACATGCCGTTCACTTTTCGAATGAGAACGGCCTAAGACGCTACCTCTGTCGGGGGATTTTTCGAGGACGACCTGAATTTGCCGAGGTAGTATATATATATATTTTTTTTTAATATTAAAGTAATATTAATAAATTAACAATCAAATCCGCCAGTGAGGAATTTGCTTGTACTTAATTGTACTGCGTACTTCTCCGCAAAGTTTTAAGAACAGTAGAATATATTAGCCGCCGATATTGTAATTGTACGCATCAAATCACGTCTGTTCTAATTGTGCGTTGCAGGTAGTGATTCCCGGAGAGGCCAAGCTTGATCAGGGCTGGTGCTTAACATATTGGTATGTCCCAGGCGTGCACATCGAATACCAGGTGGGTAATGTCATGTTAAAATTAGAACGTTTATAAAAGAGCAGAAAACGCCTTTACTTGCACACGAGGGTTGTTTTGTACATAACACGGTAAAAAAGCAATTCGATGTCAATTAAATGCTCCTGACAGTAAACCGGGGTAAAACCCTTCTCCACCTTGACATACGCCAAGCAAACATATGGTTTGTGTATTCAGTGCGTACAATTGCCCTTGGGCAGACGGAGCACCAACTTCTTGGTCAAAAAAGTTGTGTGCTAAATTCGTTCGTTGCAACTTAAATAACAATCGGACGTTGTGGCTTTATAGTAGTAATGCAATTTCTGGCAGAATTATAGAATTTACATTGCCTCTATCGAGTCAGAACGTGTGGTTGTTATTTTGATTAACTCGCAGTTCCCTGACGGTTATGTTTAGGCAAGTAGAAGCCTCTATTGCGATTTCGTCGAATTGCGTAATCTATTCACGCCTGAAATAAACTCATGAGACCTTTGATGATCATTCTGAATAGCGACAACGCGCGACGCGTTCACCGGGGTCCCCCATTTCGGCCTGCAAGCAAACAGTTAAAAAATAGAATTAACACTTCACAATACATGTCCCTGGTAGTAGACTGTCAAAGACAGATCAACACTATCGCTGAACGGACTAGGAAGACTAATTTCACATGAACACTTAACCCATAAGTATGTGGGTGTTGCAGCACTTCATTTCAGTCCGCAACAGATACTTGTATACTAGTCTGCTTGATTAAAACGTTTCTTGCGTTCCACTTCGTGATCTATCTAAGACAATCCTTCATAATACACATAACACACACAAGCATATTGAATCTCGTCAACAAAAGTTATCACGCACACCAAAGTGACGGCTCTTCATAATCGTTCATCATCTTTATCTTCGTTTCAAAATAAATAAACAAATACGCCAGGTAGTTCTCGGTATTTTTCGCTTCGCTTATATTCCGTTCGTTGTAATGTTTGCAGGTGCTCGTTAAGCTTGAGGACCTCACCTGTTGATTGTGCTGGTAGTACGCAAAATCCGGAGCCGTAGATGACAGGACCGTATGCATTATCGAGCCTTCTTTGGCTCCGGAGGAACACTATCACATTCTAAATAAATAAAACTATAAAAAGCTTTTTTAAAGACAAAGAGAACGCGGTAATCTCTTTTCTAGCCAGTACCGTTTTGCACCTTTGGCGCATCCGTGGGTTCGATATATTACAACAGAGGATGCCTAATATGTCATTTTTGTGTCTTTCGGCAAAAATAATATGACAATTTACATTTTATTTATTACCATTTTTATCCAACATAGTTATATGCTTGCTTTCGAATGCAGATTTAGAAATTATAAGCAATTTCTGTCTATACTCACGTAGCACTCAGTGCGCACTCGGTTGAGCGAAATTATACATACATATATTCCAATCTATGTAATCTCATCCTTGCTATCGCACCGTATCATATCTATCGACCCATCGGGCCGGCCCAATTGCTTGTTTCACCTCTGTCCAAAAACGACTTAATGGACAATATCGAAAGACAAACCTTGCTCTTGGACCACTTCAATCATAGTGCTACACGCCAACCTTACCCCACCGTCCGTCAAGATTAAGCCACGCCACTGAAACGCTTTCGAAATGAGATTCGATGATGACCACGACGGTTTATGTTTTGCATGAATAGGAGTCGTTTAGACTGTGGAGATTCCAGAAGCCCGTCGTCCAGGTGAGGTGGCGACCATCATCACCCAGCGATCCAACGCAGCGGCGTCAGCTGAGTGAAGTAAGTGAAGTCGCATCCCAGAAAGAGTGAGTAGTACTCAATTGACGCTGTGTGATTCTGTGACTCGAGAATCGATACGGTCTAGTGAGGCGTTTCGCGTATCCCACTGTTGTCGCTCGCTGTCCGCTGACCAGTTGACAAGTGGCCTTGACTTTGCTAGATTGCGAGTGAAAGGGCCCCGCGGCCCTGCTCTACTCCCTAACCGCGCAGAAAGGGACACCCTGGAGGGACAGTCTGGAGAGAGGCAAAGCCAAGGCCGTTTCAACGATTTCCGTGACCATCCGTAAATAGCCATTACTGGCGCTGATTCTATCAACGTTGCTACACAACTCCCGCTGCCTCTGCTGTCACTACTGAGCTTTTCATTGTTACCAGTGCTTTAGTTGTTGTCGCTGCCACTACTGTCGCTGGTGCTCATGCCGATGCTACTACTCTGGACTTTGACTACGGCGACTATGGAATATGAAAGCTTTGTGCATTTACTGGGTGTCTTAACGACGCGTGGCGGTACTTAGCTGTGTCGGTATTGAAAAGTGCTGTCTTTCCGTGACAGCTAGCAGCAAGGCTGCAAGTTATTGTGTTCGTGTGGCGTTTTGTGTTCGTGTGCTTCGGACATCGTGTAGAAGACTCAGGTGAGAGTGGTGCCACAGGCGCCACTTTGGAGAACACACCACCATCGAACAAATGTGACATATTCAATTCAAAACGAATTGTATACTATCGCGTAAAAGTATATCTGATCAATAGCGCATCATACACGTCGAATTCTAGGTTCCTAAGGCCTTCCATATACGAGTACAATCAAACACATGCATACTAATGCTTTCACGCATCATTGCGCATTAAAATACTAATATGTAAATATTAACGGGTCGGTCTATTTGACAGACAAACACTTGCAATTACAGGGAACGGATTCGCATCTGATAGAGACCCGTAGACAGCTACAGCGATGATCAATCAAATGGTTACTAGAAGGGCTTATCAGTTTTGTCGTCTTTAGGACGCGTGCCGTACGTAAGCAACGTTTAGATCAAATAATGAATATGGTTAATGATAAAATGCAGAAACGTGCGAACAACATGACGACGATTTTAAATTGCCGCCGTACACATTTTGCTCGAAAAAAAACACTCTACGCTGCAGACATTGGAGTTTGTGCCTCGCTCGCTTCGACGCTGATTAAAAACACTGTGTTAAGGAACGGTTTAAGAAACGCCAAACTATCAACCAGTACACATATATAATATAATAAATAGTACACATCAAAAATATTGGTGACTCAGAGACTTAACATGAAATTTAAGAAGTGAAGTCTGTGAGTACGACTAACTAAAAGTCGACATTTCTTTTCGTGTGTGTGTAAACGACGGTGACAGCTGGACCATAAGTGATCATGATAGCGTTTTGGCCTCTGGTAGCTGCGTTGCTTACGCTATGGCTCATCTATGCACTCAGGTGAGCGTGGACACATCTAACATCTCGGTAAAAATATGTATATATATATATATTTATATATATATATATATATATATATATATATATATATATATATATATATATTACGTATCGATTTAAATCACGCAAGACTTTCTTTCAACATATACTCTCGTACGTTTTATTATATTATTTTATATATATTACAACATATATCTCGTATTCGAAAGACGACGATGGTACAGAGGAGGAGAAACGGTGAACTCATGCACCTCGGTTTCACTGAAAATATCTTAGTTCTGATGTGCACTTAGCGCACACAACATAAAAGGCGTCGGGTTCGATGAAGCGTTTTTGGCCGTCTTTCAATATATAGGATTTGGACAAAATCGGCAAACATTTTTACTGAACACACAGCGTCCGATATTCTGATCGTCGACACCATTCGGTTACCACTTTTTGCGCGTCTATGCACCACCTGCCATATTCGTATGTGGTACAAAGCTAAATTACTTTAAAATTAACTCATATTTTAAATTGAAGTCTAATTTAAAACTGAAGTTTATCACAACTATCAATGTTTGAGTTTCCAACTTAGGCATAGCCGTGTGACTACATGTTTTCGTGGCGGATGGCCAGGGTACTAAGAACTGAAAACGCCAACGGCGGAAATATCAGCACACATGCATACTCTTGACGTTTCTATAAATCTAGGTAACTGTTTGTAAGATGTAAATATTGTAGATAATGTCTGCCTTTGACAATTAAAGGCGCATTTGCATTTAATTTAATTGAATGGTGAATATCAGAGGAATCTGTACGTGACTAAATGCAAAGCAAAAACAGAAAGCACAGCTGTCTAAATAAAAAAGATGATGCATTACTCTTTAATGAATCTTTGCAGGCAGCGATACAATCATTTCCAGACATTTTCGAGGTTGGGCATACCCGGACCGCCGCCGTCCATCCTATGGGGAAACGTGTGGACGATTTATTTCAAGTAAGACTATATATATATATATATATATATATATATATATATACGTGACTTATACAACGTAAGAAGGGGTCAGTTGTTCAGGTCGTCGTAGACGAGACCCCAGATCTCTACAATCACATTAAATTTGGCTACAAGTTCTCTCCCACCTGCTCTTACAAGATGTTAGATTTAGCCTCAGTCGAAGATCTAACAAGTGAGCCGCTGTGCCGCCTTGTAATCTGCCAGTACATCAAAAGATTGGTCGACTCAGTGACCATTGTACCTGGCCAGATCCGACTCCAGCCGATGCCACCGTTATGCACATATCTTAACGGCAAAGATCGCGTCATGTGAGGCAAATACGACCCTGAACTGCCCGGCAATGCCTCCTCTACCAAGACGGCTTATCACCGCGGGTGGAGGCATGGCTAATGAAAATAGGGACGGCCTCGCGGAGGTTGCCACTGTTGAGAGTGCAGCAAGAGCTGATCTTACTCAGATCACGATTTAGTTCATCCCGCCTCACTCACGTAATGCCAGGGACAACCCTCACGGAAGAGGCTGAGTTATTAAGCACCGCAAACGAGCTTGCTCTGGATACACTTTCGGCAACCTTTAACCTAGAGCGGTACTCGGCCGCAGCCAAACGGACTCTATCACCGGTGCCAAAAGAAGGCGACTAGACGTGCCAAATCCAGCCTGAGAGCGAGCCCTGAAGTCACAGCTTCTATGAACCTTAAGTTGAACAGCGTGTGCCGTCTGTTGGACACAACAGCCCGGGCCATGTTTGGTTCGACGCTCGAAACTCTCACCATAAGGGAGCCTTTTCAATGCGGCGTCACTTCCAAAGAGCTAACCTCACAGACAGAATAGGCCTGTCCCCCGTTGGCCCTCTGAAGTCACGGACACCAGCAAAGGGCCTAGCGCCCGGCTGAACCTCTTAACCAGCGCCCAGCCGGGCACCCTGTTTGCTAGCTCTAATGTGCGCATTGCAGCCGGCTACAACTTGATTGGAGCACCAGTTCACCCGGAGAGATGTGTTTGCTGAGAGCAAATCGGTTCACGGGGTGACTATTGCCTTTTAAGCACGCATAGCGCTGGACATCGATTTAGACATGCTGCTCTTTCCAGCACCATGGCCCTCGCATTTAGGTCTACTGAGTTTCCGTGCATGCTCGAACATCTGGTGCTATGCAAAAACGATGCTAAGCAACCAGACGATAAGACCCTTATTTAATTAGAGGGGGCTAAAATGCTAGTTTAAGATGCGACCGTAACAAGCTCCTCTTTGCCTCCCTCTACGGCTGAGGAAACGTCAGCAACTAGCGTCCATCGACTATATCCTGCTATTTGCGCTTCGGGAAACTGGGCTTCGCCACTAGAAAGCTCTACCTAGACGTCTATCAGGGCAACGCCGCGGCAGTCTTAGGTACCGTAGTGAACTGGGCTGAGACCGAGTTAGGGTGCTGACGCGTAACAATTGTACACGTTCATAGGAGGCAATTTCTCTCCCCCAGTTCCTAACCAACAATAACGTAATATATCTGTTTGTTGATTTATAAAGGCGCAAGCTCACGAACGAACCAAGATATAATATATATATATATATATATATATATATATATATATATATATATATATATATATCCGGGTTTATAAAGTGTGTTGCAAAAAATTAGCAACTCATGTTTTTTTGTGATAATTTCGGCTTGGTTTATTTGAATGGCTTGAAATTTTAAGCGCATGATGTTATTGTTGCTAATATTTTGCAACACTGTTTTTTCACACTTTTTTATTTTTTGTATGAACCGATTTTGAGATTGCAATGAAATCAACACTATACTCATGTTTCGTCATGTACATCATGCGCTTAAAATTTCAAGCCATAAACCAAGCCGAAATTATCGCAAAAAAACATGAGTTGCTAATTTTTTGCAACACACTTTATATATATATATATATATATATTTGTTTATATATATATATATATATATATATATATATATATATATATATTTTTTTTTTTTTTTTTTTTTTTATATATATATATATCTATATGTTTAGATCTTAATTGCTCTTGTTCCTACTGTGATCGCTGCCCCCGTGTAGCTTCTTGAAGGGTTATATATTTATATCCTGTTTGACGTAAACGTATGCGCTATAATTTCTTATATATATATATATATATATACATGTATTGTTTGGATTGCTGAGCTAATTTCTAGAGGCCATAAGAATGCTCAAATTGAATGGCATCATCGCTACGGACCTGTCGTTGGCTACTACATCGGCTGCGTACCACTTCTACTAGTAACCGACAGAAACGTTCTGAAGAATATACTACTTCGCGATTTTATCGACTTCAGCGACCGCCCAGTATGTGGTCTACTGTAGTGCATATAGTTGTATTCCTCTCCATTAATAGTCTATCCACCAATTGTGTGTGCTAGTTTTGTTATGTGCTTCTCATTTGTTGTTTTTCTAGCGCCTAATAAACTACCAGGAATCACTGATTAGAAATATACTAATAACTATTGCTACTCGAGTTCATTTTAACAAGAGCAGCCTTGGTGCAAGCAAAAGGGGTGCTTTTTTTGCTTCCTGTCTATTTTTACAATTTGTTAAAGGCATTGCAGACGATGCGACGTCATAAAGTATTAAAATGTTTGGAATGTTGCCGATATACCACTTACTTGCATGACTAAGGGTATCTGTAAACTAAATATGCCGAACATAAAATCTTAGGGAAGGACAACAAATATTTTGCTGGCCATACAATTTAAAGTGGCTAGCACGTTCTCGCGACCTGTGTCCCATTGCAAATATGCGAGAACGTAGCTGAACCGAACTATGACTGGCCTAATATATATATATATATATATATATATAAAAGGTTCTATCTGTTGGCGAACTTTATTTTTTACGTATATATATTTGATTATAAATATACTATATATATGTATACACATATATATATATATATATATATATATATATGTATACATATATATATATATATATATATATATATATATATATATATATGTATAATATATATATATATATATATATATATATATATATATATACCTAGCAGTATTTTATAATCAAACGCGTGAATAATGTCGAGTCTTTTCACGCCGTTCATATCCTTTAGGACCTTTTAACAGGAGGAAAATCTGGCGAATTTGATTCAATGCTCACTGTGCTCAAAGGTCAGCGGTGGAAGGATGTTCGCTCGACGCTGACGCCTTCTTTTACCGCCCGAAAACTCAAACAGGTTAATACAATAGGTTAACGTAGTGAAATCTATGACTTCTGTTTGAAGTATTATCTGCTTCGTTTTTCTAATATTAATAATATTATAGTAGTGTTTTTTTATGATTATTATAATTGCAATCGAGTAATGGAGCGTGAGTAATGATACATCTTTAAATATATGAAATAGTATGAAACATAACAACATTAAATATAGAATATGTTATTCAGCCAAGGTGTTAATAAAGAATTAATATTTTTCCATGTAAACGGCTATATTTTTGCAATGATTGGTTTATTTATTGTTTGCTTGGCATGTATACCTTAAAACACATGGAACACTTTTATATCAAGATCGCTTAGAGTGGCAGCATATATGTTACCTACGCATCCATATAATCCATGTATACTTCAATACCTACTGAGTATTTGCTTTCCATTGGGACAACCTCTTCTTCAGAGTCATTACTCATTTAGTTGTCAAAAACCGTACATTCCTGGTTAACAAAAATAGTTTTTTTAGCAATAATAACTATTATTATTATTATCAACATGGCTTACAGATTGCGCCGGAGGTTTCGAAAACGATCGACGAGTTTATGGAGAATATCGACACGGCTTTTGCGTCGGGCGGCCACGCCTTGGACATTTATGAGCTGTTCCAGGCTCTCACACTTGAGACTATCTGTCGTTCGGCAATGGGAGTCGACTTTGCCATTCAGAAGAATATACCGAACTCACTGATTCTCAAGCAGATGCGCGTCATGTTTCAAATCAAGTTCACGATTGTGGCAATTCCTTTCGGTGAGCTCGACAGCTCGACAACAAGTTCGAACAGAAAGCAATAATGCGTGCATTCTGCATGAGTCTTCGGCGTCCGTGTAAACCACAAAGATGATCTGCCGTGACCGCATCCGATGGTTGATCATGGCTCCCTCTATGGTGAGCCAACCTGTTGGTAGTTTGCTTGTATCCGTTGTAACGTTACGCCTTTTGACATTTCAGTATCGTTCTCCATACTTGGTCGAATTGCTGGCATGGCCATGCACAAGCTGCAACTGAGGATGTACAACAGCGGTTCGAATCCGATCGCCGCCCTCAAAAAGCAGTGCGAAGCCGTTGTGGCAGCGCGTCGAGACGATCCTGCTGTACGTGTAGCCATAGCGCACCTCTAAGTCATTACACGAAATCTTTCTGTACTTGTTGCTGATCTTGCGTTTCTTGATTTTGCTGTTATAGTTTATTCCTTCGCTGTTCTGTCATATATATATATATATATATATATATATATATACACGGGCGATAGCCTCTTCTGCAAAATGCCCTGAATAGTTACAATTGTTTGAATTTGTGTAATTATGGAAATGTCAAGCTCAATGAATAATAATTATTATTATTAAATAAATTTGCCCAAAGAAGACGGCCTCATAAAAAAAAAAAATATATATATATATATATATATTTATATATACGTTTATCACCGTATTTTTGGTTAAGATTAAAGATTATGATGTCGGGATTGCACATGTGATGAGCTCGAGGCAGCATTAAATGCCCTCGCTACAATATCGACTGTGCTGCCGGAGCACACACCAACGCTAGAGCCAATCGCCAGTTTAACGTCATTTGTATTACTACGTCTTATTGCGTGAAGAACCGTCGCGTGGACCTCCTCCAACTTATGATTGATGCTCAATCAAGTGAAGACAGAACCACGATCGACGTGGGTTCGCTGGTTGCTGGTGACGAAGCTGAGCAGACCTTAATCGGCGGCGAGTCAACGCGCCCCGGTACCGGGAATCACTCAACGACGAAGGCAGACGCACGAGAAGATGCTAGTCCAGATGGGGATCAGTCGAATGAGACGAGATGCCCCGCTGCAGCCAGGGCCAAAAAGGGTCTCTCAGACAAAGAAGTTTCTCAAAATGCGTTCCTCATTCTTCTTGCAGGGTAAGCCAGGCCAGCGCGCGTTTCTCTTGATATCTGTGATGCCAGATTCTAAAATTATGTGCCGTCCGTCTATACAGTGTATTGTTTTCCGGATCGCCTGATACTGGTCGGAAGGGTAAAAAATGTGTATATATATATATATTTCTTGATTTTACAGCTATGAGACAACATCATCGTCGTTGGCCTTCATGACTCGCCTTCTGGTCCGTTTTCCCGAAGTACAGGAGCGCCTTCGTGGGGAACTCTTAGAAGTGACCGACGGAGGCGTGCACTTCGATTTTGAGCGGCTTCAACGGTGTCAATACCTCGAGGCGGTCATTCAGGAGAGCTTGCGGCTCTATCCGCCAGTGTTTAGGTTAGTCGAAGTTCCGTCGTTATAAGCCCTGCGACACCTGCCCTTAATTCTTTAGTTTTAGTCAAGTTATTGGAGGCTGCTAACTGACCGATTACGTCAGATACGGCAGGTTCAACCACTTAGCTGAGTTAGAAAAATATTTAGCTAGCACGTGTCACGTGCGTTAGAAACGCAAACGTGTGTCTAGCTCACCACAGGTAGACGGGATGTTACGTGCGTACTTGTAAACTCTGTCTCTATCACCAATAATGTTGAGATTACAAACGAGACTACGGTTGGTATCCGTAGATTTCTGCCTAAAAAAGTCGAAGATCAGACGACATGTCAGATATTGTAATTATCATTACATTTCACTCAAATCAGGCGTGTGTTTTTCTGTAGCAGCTTGCTCCGATGTTCTTAACTCAACAATAGACTACTTAGCTTCATCTCCGTTTTCTCATGGTTTGATGTAAAATATCTGGGCTTGTTTGACGTAATGTCTGTTACGGTGTATTGTGGCTTACGCTTAGCTGTACGAAGGAACATCAATAAAGGCAAGCACATAGGCTGAAGTTCGGGTTCCTGCCGTGCGTTGGGTAGTGTCCAGGGCAGTTAGTATTAGTTGCTCAGTTTTAGCGTAGCTTCGTGGTCTTGCTGAACAAATGATGATGCAGCATATGCAGCATGCTTTTAGTAAGTTATCAGTTTTTTGGCTTGTCCGGAGCTGTTATCTTCAGTTCTGCTCATTACGGATAGTGAAAATTAAGAGAGCCAGTTCGTCGGTAACCTGTTCTTGACACGAACCGAAGGCAAGACAATTTAAAGGCTTCTCTCTAAAATACTCAGATAGGTCGCACGAATCCTCAGTTATATATATATATATATATATATATATATATATATATATATTAATCACTGCATTGCTCTCTGTTGTCAGCCTTACAATTCGCGTGGCGAACAAGAGTAAGCACTACGATGGGCTCACAATACCCGTGGGAATGAACGTGGGCGCATGTGCCTGCGCAGTGCAAAAGGATCCCATAATCTTTCCCCACCCGGAGGAATTCCGCCCGGAAAGATTTCTGCCCGAAAATCGCACGGCCGACATGATGTTCGCCTGGCAGGTATAATATTCACAAATCATTCTAGAGTGTTATACACATACATACATGATATACACATACATACATGATATACACATACATACATGATATACACATACATACATGATATACACATACATACATGATATACACATACATACATGATATACACATACATACATGCTAAGCCGTGGAAGATCACGGAGCGCTCGTTCGGCTGAATATATCGCCGTTGTGGCCGAGACTGTGGAACAATGTCCGGACACATCGATATGGCGACGTATCCAACAACTGGGTCGCTCGCGCGTTCCAACCTGGTGCATTGTGAGGTCGAGTCTAGAGATGTATTCATATAAAATTCAGCTGGCGCAAATCGCAAGTCTACGGACTATAGGAAAGGGCTAACATTTGTCAATTTAGCTTCTAAGATGACGCAACGTGATTTTTAACGAAACTTATCTTATCCGAGGAAGCACATTTTTATTTGAGGCGAAGTGTTAATAAACAAAACTATTGCATCTGAGAAATCGAGGACTCTAACGGGATTTATGAGGAGCAGTTACATGCACAATATGCGACAGTCCTTTGCGCCCTCTGGCCCAAGGGAATAATTAGACCCTATTTTTTCACTCCACAGTTGACGGCGAGCTTTACACAGCATGATTCTAAATTGTCTTTGGCCAAATTTAGACGAAATCGATGCGAGTACACTCTGGTTTCCACAAGGTACCACAAGTCACACAGCCGGCGAGACAGTTGAACTTTAGAAGATGAAGTGTCCCAGACGGGTAGTCTTGCGTAACGGGACCATTTTCTGGCCGTCACGATCTCGCGATGTAGCGCAGTTTGGGTTTTCTTAATGGGTTTTTGTTTAAAGATTAAAGTGTACGCTAACAATGTCACGACCGTTAGTCAACCAACCAACGTTGAAGGATGCATTTATGTAACTGATTCATTTTTTGCAAAGCACTGCAAATAAACCAGTCCTCCGTTTACAGCTTGTAAAAGCCAAGAATGTAACCATCTCGTCGATGCTGTATTTAATTAGAAATTGCATTCTAACTGTATTTAGAAAATAATCAAACACCTTAAACACTCTTGTCTTTATGTTACTTTAAATAACTCAAACCATTTTGCGAACACCAGAATGATTGAGCAGGCTGTTAGCGAGAGCCTATATGTAGGTGCGTTAATTAGCGTTAGTTAGCCCCCATTTCGACATAATGACGCCGCTCGTTGGGGAAGCGGGGTCGTGCGCTTGCCAATAACGGCGTTACTGTTCAAACGTTTTGTACTAAATGAAACATCTCTTCTTTTCAGCCATTCGGAGCAGGTCCGCGGAACTGCATTGGGATGCGATTCGCGCAGTTGGTGATTAAGACGACCATGGCTAAGCTGCTGACAAAATATCGCTTATCGGGCGGACAGTACGACACTCTAGGTGTGGCCGAAATAGACACCGTAGACTCACTCTTGATGCAGAACATCAAGGATCCGCTTCTCGTCAACGTTACCAAAATTACTAGCTAGGCTCTCGTTGTTGCCGTGTGGAGTTCCTATCTTATTAACTAGTCGTAACCTTGGCACTAATCGGTGGGACGAATTTACTCAGCGCTGACCCACGTTAGTAGATTGTGCGTTATCTAACGTGGTTTTGTGTGCTTCAAAAAGTTAAGATATCCAAGTTGAGATTAAAAACTATGTATGAATAAAGTTCTCAATAATACGAATGGTGGTTATATTTTTGTCATAGGTATTGAAAATAGGCGACTATGAAGTCTATTTGTTGCAGCAATAGAACATCTGGAAAAGTTAAGTTGAGAAACTAGATAGATCTACTTATCTTCCTTGTCAAAAGCGTCTACTCGAATAGACTCCCACCAGCTATTAGTATTTCTGAATTGGCATAAAATCGACAGTGAGACGCCAATGGACCCCTCTGCCGCTTGTCAGAATAGGTAAGAGCAAGATAACAGAATGTAGCGCATAATAAACAGCTACTGAAGGTAAATTTTATCGTTTGTATCCTGTATAACGTAGGGTGTTCATATTTCCGCAATAAAACGAGAAAAACCGTTTTTGATCCATAAAAATACGATACCACATTTACAAACTAGATTCAGGGAACGGAATCTCATTATTATAATTCAAAGCGATTGAATCTAGATTGGATTCTATCGCTTAGAACCCAAATTGAACCGGCTTACAGTTTTTTCTTCTTTTGAACAACATTAGCAGAAGCCCCCTATATTTGAAAGTAATATTAAAAATTCTCTACGGTCGGGTGGGAAATGAAAAGAGAACTGGTTTTGTGTATATATATATATATATATATATATATATGCATGATTGTGTTCCACAATTCGTACCGCATTACTAATTGCCAACATCATATCTTGTCTTATATCTTAAGTTCGGTGTTTTTAGTGTATTTTTGTCAAGACAACGTTTTCTCTATAAATTCCGCATCAAGTGTTCTTTCCCCGCCAAGTTTACGCATATATGTATTTGACGCGTTTTTACAGTCCGACGAGTTGTGTGCATTGTGAATATTAAATTTAACTTGTTTATATCTTTTTTTGTCACATCGGACTAACCTGAGAATGATGCAATAACCTGTATGCAGTAACGAAGAGTAGAAACGATTCTCATCCTAAATACGTTCATGACTACTTTTAATTCCGGGTCGCTGAGCTTTTCTACTAGCATTGTTTACAGCGGCCGTTTTTTGCTCTTATCTCACTGAGACGCGTATTTAAAGACAGTCAAGGCGCTGCTGCACCCCTAGATTGCCGAAATGCATTATTATCATCGTATTTATTTCACTCATATTGAGTATGCATATAACATGAACAATTATACATATTATACAATTATACACTCAGCTCCTCGCGGCATGTTATACGAGAGAGGCAGTGCAGTGATCTCTTCGCAAGGGCCAGGCAGGCAGATGCATGAAACTTCGTACACGCCTGAGAGCACAGTCGACAGACGCACTCGGTGTACTCTTCGTGGAAGCTCGTATTCGAACAAACCAGGTGATGATAGCCATGAACTATGTATCTGGTATAGACGTGGCGATTGTCACACGCAAGACCAGACCAGAGGTGAAAGGCCCTGAAAACATCCAGGTCTCCCACCTCTCGTCGGACTTGTTCAACTTTATTTTCCCATTCCGAGATAAAGCTCTCTGTGCGAATGGTACTGTACGCGGCGTCTTTAACCTCAATCGAATGATCTCAACAACTGGTGCACAGCCTGACATAAGGTACACAAAGCGGCTCCTTGCCCGCATTAACAGGCAAAGTACTCGCTTCATGTACATTGTAAAACACCTTTCAAGCAAACCAAAATTTGCCCGAGTGAGGTGTTCCCACACTCTGTCAAGACCATACATCAGCGCCGGAACAACCTTGAGGTAGAAAAGCGCCACTGCCGTCGGGACGGACAGTCGCCGGACATCGCCTATTTCTCCATAAAGAGAAATTAGGGCTGTGCGCGCTGTCTCGACGATGTGAGCAGTGAAGGTCGTCCCAGTAAGCCAGCCGAAATGCATTATGACCTGTGGGAATTTTATCCAATTTTGTACTCTTAGCTAATCTGCATAGGCTCCTACGTCGCTAAAACGCGCAATAATATAATAGAATAGAAAGCGCCTTTATTCACTGAATAAAGGTTGGAGAAGGAGACTAGGTAGGCAATGACGCCCACGAAGCCCCCTTGTTGTGCGATTATCTGGCTACACTCCAGGCGAACATATTATTGATTGTTTCAAGTCTTGCAATACATTTTAGTAGAAACATTATTTGACTTCTGCGATTGCTCATTGCCACATCAAGGAAACGGTCGATAAGATCAGCACTTGCAAGATGCGATAGCGCTCGCGTGTCGTTGTTCTTCAGTAAAATCGACAGCGACCGCCCGATATCACATCTTCAACAGAGCTTTTTTAGAAAGCTTCGCCGAACACTTTCAATCATGGCTATGTGTTTGCACAAGTATGGGCCCCAGACAAGTAAACAATATAAAAGTTTAGATAGCACAATTGCTTTAAACAGACAAATATACACATTTGGGTCCTTGATGATAAAACAACGGAGCAGCATGTTCACAGGTATAGATGTTGATTTGACTAGTTGTTTTAAATGTGCAGAAAATGTGAGATCCGTTGACATTAATACACCAAGGTCTCGTGCAACATTAGCGGTGGGCAAAATTGTCCCGTTAAACTGATACTACATATCGAAGAAGCCATGCGAGCCAAACGAGGCATTTCGAAACGGATAGCTCCATCCCATTGTCGATGCACTAGCGGCAGATGCCATCGACAGCAGACTGTAGCGCAGTATGCGCATAACTTCCGTTTCCCGTAACTTACAAAGAAATTCCGTTTTTACTGAGATCATATTTATTTCTAGGACTGTATAAGGTTAATTTTATTAAACGTTACCCATACGAATCGATTTTTTAGTGCACTGTCAAGTGCGGTTTAGAAGTCGACAAACGTTGCGAAAGTAATGTCCCTTTTTGTTTACCGATGACCTTTACCATAGATATTATCATACTGGATGATATTACAGAAGCTGCATGTGACGATCGTATGTGATCTTATTAAGCAGCGTCCCCAAACAGTAAAGTGACTTGGGAACAACGAACTATCCGTAGGCTTACGTATAAAATAAACTGGAGTTGTTTCATAACAAATGTACACAATAATAAGCCAACAAACAAGTCACAAATAGCGATCTGACTAAGTCGATCGTGATGCTTGCGAAAATAGAGGTCGCTAGAGACACGAATGGTATAGACTTTGTTTAAATGTTCCGCAAGGGTTTCAGAAATGCCAGTACCCAGCCACCAGGTAAGCGGGGCATCTCGCTACTTCAGATTTTCCATCCTCAGCCGTGTGGTCCAGGCTGCTGTGTTCGCGGCAGACCTCCTTCGGGGCCTCGATCTTCTTGTTAGGGCTTTGGAACCCGGTTTCTGGTATTTGAAACAGTTGAGAAGCCTAAGCCTTAGGCCTGCACCTCGACCAGGGTTTCAGGGCTTTGCGGTTAAAAGGTCCCTCGGCGTTGTCAGGGGCATAACCCCCAGAATATGTCAAATTCCCTTTAGAGAGCTCTTACCCTGTATCAGCGCTCACCCTGACTACGACGGCACCTAGCAGGTCCAAGGCCTCTCTAAGAACCACGTCCATTCTCTCCCCCGTCAATCAAAAAGGGGTCGAATCCATAGGGCGGCCGTGCGGGTTCCTACCTACCGAGAGTCGGCAGTGGCCTGATTTCATTCGTTTGGTATAAATTTTAAAACCTCAAAACTTGGATACACAATTCTCATTGTACTCTCAACACTCACTGTTCATGTAGATGAACCGATGGTATTTGTGCTATGTTCGTCTGCACAACAGCGTTTAGTTTTGTTATCTCCCAAACTACGCAACACCCGGTACCCCAGTTGCCGATCACCCGTTTGGCGTTGTAAGAGAGCCTTGTGCATGTCTCCAGGTTTCGGTGCCTTTGGCGGGCCTTCTTTCGTTGATCACACTCTGTTATTATACTGCTCTGCAACCTATAATGCTCTAAATAATGCTCTGTGCAAACTGATACTGCGTTATATAATATTGCGTGATACTATACAGCATGCAGCTATAATGTGCGTGCAGCTAAGCCGTTTATGACACATATCTTATACTGAACGAAATATTTTCTTCAGTTCGCTAAAGTCGCTTTTTCAATTCAAATGGCCGTGGCAGTCTGTTTTGCGCCCCCTGAGCAGTATGCGGGTGTTTCGTACGTGCCACACCCGTTGTGCGGTCTTCGCTGAATTTAAAGTTTGCCTAATCATTCCGCTTCTTATCGCACGGCCACACGGTTGCACCAATTAACAGCACTCGGACACATCACTCTTTGGCTTTACGTGCTTGTACTCACCGGACAAGCACACGTCTGCGTTTTTGGCGCCAAATTAGCTAGGTTTTTACCGTTAGCTATCTAATACCTGGCGCGGTTGGCACTGTTGGCGCCAGCAGCGGTGACCTCACTACACGATTTCTCATCTCAAAAAGGTCTACCAAAGAGTTTGTTATTCGGCTTCGTGGGCGTCATTGTCTACCTAGTAGGGCGGTCTTGAGGTAAGCCCTGACATTGATATCACCTGTGACCAGCTGGAGAGGACGATAAGAAGTGCAGTGAAGTGGAAAAGGTTATGGCAGAAGAGATCACGCCCGTGGTACTCTCGAGCCTGCTACCTAGCCCACGTTGAAGTGCTCGAACTCCTGCGCCAAGCAAGAGCCAAAGCACCATCATCACTGCAAGCCAGGCGGAACTACTTTGAGCGTAGAAAAGCCTATATAAGACTCTGCTATGATCATAAAAGGGAACACGCGAGGCGGGAGGAACGACGGCTGCTTGAAAGGGCAGAACGAGAGCCCTCAGCTTACATCGTACGATCTCGTAGGGCAGGGAATCCGCTTAGTGACGGACAGGTAAAGAGCCACCTAACTAATATTTTATTCAATCCTAACGTTGCGGCCGTATCTCTAATCGTACAGCATCCGCTTACATTGAAGCAGCACAACATGAATCTGCCTTTCGGGGGTAAAGGAGGTGTGCCAGGTCCTACGGTCACTCCCGAAGAGAAAGAGCTCAGGGCCCGATCAGGTCTGCTATGAGCATTGGATCCAGTCACTCCCTCTCTTGGCAGACACTCTTTGTGGTTTCTTTAATGAAATTATAAAGAGGGGGCGGATGCCTAAAGTCTGGCATGTCGCCAGGCTTTCTTTTCTGTTCAAGGGTAGGCATGGTGATGACCATCAGGATCCAAATCTCTACCGTGGAGTGGCGTCAGAACGCACATTGAAGAAGATTCTGTAAGTTGGTGATTCGGCGGATTGAGCACGTGGCTGAAGAGGCACTTCCACCGGAGCAATTCGGTTTTAGGAGAGGCCGAGGCACCCGTGATGCAATCCACGTTCTCCAGTCAGAAATCGAGCGAGCTGTGGCACAACCCAGAGGTCATCTGTATTCAGTCTTTATTGACTGCGTCAAGGCCTTTGACAAAGCCCCTCGCTATCTGCTGGTTGAAGCATTCCAACGAGCAGGACTTGGTGGCTCTCTCCTGAGTGTAATAGCAAGTTTCTTTGAGGAGGACACCTTGTTGGTAGACGGTGAGCAGGGTGTATTGGAGAATAAGCAAAATGTGGGAAGTGGTCGCTCATCGCGACCTAGGTGCCATTAAGCGCATTATCTCTATGATAGAGGCGTTCCTTGTCTCGAAGAGACTTGAGATAAACACTAGGAAGACCAAAGCCATGAAATTCAGGCGTGGAGGTCGATTGGCTGCCAGAGACGTTATACGTTGCTGCGGCCAACCATTGGAGTTTGTTAACTCTTTCCAGTATATTGGCCTTCGGGTTCATTATACGGGAACGACGTTCACAGCGCATATAAACGAAACAGTACGGAAGGCACTTGTCTCTCTTTACGAGGAAGTAGGCAATGTCCGAAGACCGTCCGTTTTCTCAGCATTGAGGCTCTTCATGCTTAAGATTGTTCCGGGGCTGATGTATGGCCTTGACAGGATGTGAAACCATTTCACACTGGCGAATTTTAACCAGCTTGAGAGGTGTTTCTTCATTATATATGAAGCGATTGCTTGCTTGTCTATTCGAGCAAGGAAGCCGCTTTGTGTATTCAGGTCAGGTTGTCCACCGCTACTGAAACAATCCGACTAAGGCTGAAGATGCCGCGTACAGTAACCATACGAATGTTTCATTTCTGAATGGGAAGCTAAAGTCGAACAGGACCAGACGCGGAGGTCGGGGTTTGGACGTGTTCAATGCCGTGCACCTTTAGTCTGGTCCTGCATGTGACAAGTCGCCCACGTATACACCAGGTACATAGTGGCATGGTTATCACTACCTGGTATGTTCAACGCAGCTTTTCACGAGGAGTTACGAGTTGATGCACCTGCCGGTTCTGCCTGCAAGAGGTGTGCCAAGTACCATTGCAGTGGAATGCACCAGCGCTGAACAAAACATCGTTTGCACTACTTCTCTCGCCGAAAGCGTTGAAGAAGATAGGTATTATGAAGAACACTTAACTGTATATATACTCAATCTGAGTGTGAAAATAATCCATCCTTCATTCGGCAAATAAAGGCGCTTTCTATTCTATTCTAATCTGTTAATCGGAATGTTCGTGATGCATCAAACAAGATCCGTATGGTATGGCTACATTATCGCGCTCCTACGGCGGTCGCCGACGAACACCATCAGAAGCGGAATGCAACAGGCAGAGTTGAAGCCTGTTGATGACCATGGCTGCACTTCAATATACTTCCAAGTGGTAGAGTCACCAAGCAAGAGGTCACTACGACCAGCCGAGTGCAAATTACACGCTGTGGCAGTCGACCACCG
>QVRM01005463.1:0-107570 GCA_003439945.1 Dermanyssus gallinae | reverse complement strand
CACATTCCGCATACTCAGCTTAATGTTGGCTGCTACAGATCAGTAGCAGCAGCAGAAAAGCGATCAACGGTATGTCCCCACCCGTGGGGTTTCGCACTCTGCATCTTTTCATCTATTCTGGGGCAACAGCCTCACAATTGTGCCTCACCGCATCTGTGCCGTTTTTCCTAGACGACGACGACAAAAAACGATTCCCGCCCCCCGTCATTGCACAGGACAGAACCAGGACAAGGTGGTCCTGCGGAGGCCTATGCAAACGTGTGCGTTTGAGAACAAGAAGAAGCCATGTTTTGTATATCTGCATCGAAATGCAGACGTGATGGACATGTGGCCTGTGTGTGGTGGCGGGCTGCATATATATTATCATGCGTAGTATGTGTATGTATATACATACTGCGCGTGTATTTGTTTCTCGTTGTGTCGATTTGAAACTGCGCGCGCGCGTCCCTGTCTATATCTATCTTCTATCTATCTATCCATGAAGGAACCTTTACAGAAGCAGCATTAGCAGCCATCATCACCATCATCATCATTGTCACTCACGGGCATCATTGTCGTCGTCGTCGTTGACCGTTGAAAGTAGCCGCGAAGGAGCCAACTTCAACGGTCCACGCATTAGCTCGAAAATAACGTGCGTATATCACACACCACCGCACCGTTGACATGGCCATCCAGCCAGTCACCGCTCAAGCGCGCGTTACTCTCTCTGCTGCATGTGTCTAATTTATAATTCTCGGTGTAAACCCGTCGATGCTTGGCGTAACAAAACGATATCACAATTTCGTTCACAGCCTTCGTATAATTTCGCTACTAAAAAACATACTGCACTCATACAGTCTAACGTAAACAGAATAAGTATATCGCGTGCATACAGATATACAGATATGATTGACCGAATAACCCGATGGCAAACAGAAATATTCTTTCTGTCTCAGTATGTAGGCAAAGACATACCAGTTATTATGTATGTAGTATGTATGTATTATATATATATATATATATATATAATATATATATAGATATATATATATATATATATATATATATATATATCTCTATATATTATATATCTCTGTTCGGTATATTATACTCTATACAGCCTATTTTCCTGCCGTTTCCTCCTTATTATGGCTGAACACTCTGCGCAACATTTTTCGGTCGAAGGTATTGCGTTCCTCTCAGTCCCCAGCAATAGCTACTGCAACTTGTAGATCTACTATTTGATTTCATAACTCTAGTTATGGTGTCGTAAACGTTTCTTCAACTAGGATGGACGCTGTGAAATCTAAACAAGGTGAATAATCGCAATGCCGGGGTTGAAAACGCCAACAGTGCCTAGCCACATTATGGTCATCCCACTTCTACCTGCCTATCATGCGCAGATGTTCAACTTTTATCGTCGTGAGAATTGTACGCATATAAATTAAGCAGTTGGGTTTGGCGTATATGAGATGTATGTAAGTGATATATAGGCCAGACCCTCAAGGCTAGACCGACTCTCGAACTTGCTCAATTCCTTGTCGGCCACTGTCGGTTTATTTCGATCCGACTACGCAGCTACAACGAAACGACAACTCGCGGAACTACCAAGCACTTCGAAGCACTCGGGGGGTGTGTCACATTGTCCCCGTTCGTTTTCCACCCCTCGCTGGGCTTTAATTGTTGGGTGGGCCAGATCCGCTTACAACTACGCAACGCAGCTACTTCAAACGTTTGGGATCGGGACCGAGTTCCTGCAGGTACGTGTTTCAACAGGTGACGACGCCAGACGACTGGGCCCTGTTCGCTCGAGACATCGGCTGTCAGCAACAATAGAGAAATATACAGCGTGCCACTGGCTGCTAGCGTACTAGCGTATGACTAAATAGTACCGTACGGCGGACCACTCGTTCACTGGGAAAACAAACAGGTAAGCCCAAGAACTCATCTCTGGTATGCCCAAGAACTCATCAACTCAAAAGAGAGAAAAGTCGAACCGCACTAGTGGTAGTAGTAGTAGTATCGAGCGTGGTGGAGGCGTGGTGAGTGCATTCGCGTGCGCCTCGCGACCGGAGGAGAGCGCACATACAGGTGCAGCATGGGTTCGAGCCTCACCGTTGCAAACTTATTTTATTCATGAAATTCGTCTTACGAAGCAATGCGCAAGCAGTCTCGTGGACGTTAAACGTTGGCTGAGGGTCTGCCCGATAAAGTTAGTTATTAGTAAAAGAAAATTCATTCCGAAGGGTCAAAATGGTCGCCTATATGTAAGTACTAAGCAGACAGCAGGCATGACTAATAGTGTTGTGTCTGGCTCAACAAAAAATAGCCATAATCAAACCAGCGTTGAGACTGAGTTGAGCTGATCAGCCGTTCGCTAGAGTCAACGTTAGCGTAGTCCATCAGTTACAGCCGCAACGCTAACGCACCAATGTTGCTCACCTGCGTAGGTCGGTGGCTATCGTGTATCGTCGATGACATGAGCTTCATTGAGTAGTATCTAGTACTGATATATATATATATATATATATATATATATATATATATATATATATATATATATATATATATATATATATACATCGTGCGCTCACTAGCTAATACTACTACGGAAAGGATAACGACCACTGTTACTACTACTACCGCGACTCCTGCTTTTTGTTTAAGTCCCCTTGTGTAGCACATATTGTGCCATGATAGGGCACAGTGCCAGTGGTGAACTGTCGCCGCTGAATGCATATACTACAGGTTGAATGTGGGCCAAGATGTCATGATGTGCCAATGCAGTTAGCCGGCTGGGCAACTGGTATATATAACAGAAAAACGTAATAGTAAGAACTTTATAATAGAAAGAAAATTCACTTAACCACAGCAAGCCTATCCGCTAGAACCACTGCCTGACTCAGTTTCGCTAATGTGAATGTTTGCTATACACGCATAAATCACAAATATTATCGTGCATTCCCACTAACTCACTGCTGATTCTGGCAAAAATATTCAGATATATATATATATATATATATAAACGAAAGGCTGATTTATTTATATATGTACTTCCATATATACAGGATCTTTGAGGTTTGGCAGAACTCGGCAAGAAAATCATTTTTCCCAATGGAAGGAGGGGGCGGAAACGTCTTGTTAAGGAGTGAGGGTGAAATTTATAAAATAAATTATTTTGCCTTTTTTCTTACATAGTGGTGCAAAATCTACGTTTGCGGGAGAAGAACCAATACATGAGAGAACCGATCATACCGGCGGTTCGGAGAAAAATTCTACGTAATCTAAATGACACCCCACACAAGCTAGCGAAAGGCGAATAACCGGATTGATTAAAGTCATAAAAGGTCGATATGTTGTTATGTCCTAGGTTGAAGCTTTCACGCGTAGAACCATAAATTGTTGCCATTACGACCAAAAAAGTGTTTGTACGCCCAAAAGACTATTCTCAGGCAATAGCAAATGTAATGCCTTTATCATTTTATCCGTACCAAAGTGATGGTGCTGCTTTACGTAGTTACGGAGTAACTGAGAGTTTTCTTTTTACATATATGTGTATATACAAACCTATCTAAAACACTACTAGAAGAGAGGGAGAAATCGAAGTTTAGCATGAGCAACTAACGATGTAAACAAATATTGCATAAAATGTTCGAGGTAATAATATACGTCTATAACGCTTTCAACACCTACCCTTAACTCATCTCTCCTGATGTAAATGAGCGTAACGATTTCGTATTATCCTCGCTGCATATTTGACTCGTGCCATCATCTAGACAGAAATAGATGCTGGGTTTATACCAGACTGCAAGAGCTAGCTAGACGGAGCGGGGTTGCTACACATTGACAGGCGGCCTGACGTCAGGGATTTCGCTTTGCGCCTCCCAACGAACAGTGTAAACACAGTTTCGCACAGTCAACGTTTGCTTTTGTTGGATAATACTATCTCTCTCGTTCTCTCTCTTTATATATATATATATATATATATATATATATGTATATATATATATATATGTGTATATATATATATATATATATATATATATATATATATATATATATATGTATATTTGAGTTCGTGAAAATCTTGCAAACAAGGTTTAGATATGCATTCACGTACATATGTACATAACTATGTACACCTACAGACATGCGCATATATATATATATATGTCAGAAATGGGATATATGTACCAGACATCCATTATACATGTATGCATATATATATATGGGTTGTCGACTTCACCCGTGTTTTGGGGGTACCATTGATTCGCCATATATATATATATATATATAACTGCATGGCGAATCAATGATATATATAGGTTGTTCTGAACTTTTTGTACAGAATACCATACTCTTTGCTTAGCTCCTGCCTGAATTGTGTTTGGCGTTGCTGTTGATGTACTACGTGTCATTGCTAGTGCTGTTATAAATAAATTACTGAAGACAATGTGTGCCCGGCCATATGAGCCATTCGTTCAAGGTCCTCTACTAGCCGCAACTAACCGCGCAGCATCGTAAGCAGAATATACATAGTAAATATATGAAGTTACTGAGGTAGACGCTATTCATGAGGGGAAAAACAATAAATCCGCAATCTGAATGGCATCCGGTTGTGAGACACGATCACGTGTGATACGGGTGTTGCACACAGTCTTGCCCTCTTGGACATAAAAAGAATGCTCTTTTTTTACTTATGGGACTGTTGTAAGCTTTTCGCGGTGAATGCTAGGTCTAGCCTTATATATATATATATATATATATATATATATACCTTTACCTGCATCGGTGATAGCTGTATAGCAAACTAGATATATTGACAATTGATAATTATGTGCTTGAGTTAGTAATATCGGTGCTGCATTTACTGTTGTGGGTTGCTTCCTTAAGCCGCTTCCTTCAAGGGCTGCAAGAAAAGCTCAAAAATGAAAAACGACTTGGATTAAATACAAGCACTTCTTGTCAGATTTATCCGTAAAACTTATGCGACGGTGATTCACCCACAACTGTGTACCATGGTTACAATATGCGTACACATTGTCTGTGGCATGCCTCAGCGGGATTGAATGGCAGCGAATTACGGAAACAATCGATTTTGTAATCTCGTTACGTTGCCATCTAGAATGTAGTACGATTGGTTACTACATTGATCATATTATTATTATCAGTATTATCGGTTTGATGGTATTGTCGCTAGGTATTGTTGATAAAGGAAGTCGCTTCCGGCAAAACAATCCGACACGTCGCCTGGGTCGCCCTCTCTCAGGCTCCCCGACGCGAGCGCGACTATGCATTTGGGTCTGGTGGTGCCAAACAACTGAACTGATGAGTCATCAGCAGTGACCCCGCAATGCTGTCCTTTTCTCTGTGCATATGTGCATTCATTTAATGTATATATATATATATATATATAAATATATATATATATATATATATATATATATATATATATATATATATATAATTTGATTCCCATGTATATGTCATATTTGTACTTTAAAGATGGCTTACTCATCTTGGCCTGTGCATGGGAAGCAAGCTTAGTGCATGCAGTTTTGCAATAAAGTGGTGCAAATTCTTATAGCGAAACAACGAAAATGCATTTCTATCCGCAATTTTTATCCTGATTGTTTGCGCTTGATCAATAGCAAACTGCCATATGAATATGTTCACTGAAATTTTACGAGTGTCAATACTTATGATACGGCAAAGGTAGCCACTTAATAATACCAAATGCATTTTGGGAGCAACGCTTACCGACAAAACTGTCACGCTTTGACCTATCCTGCTTTCATTCTCGTCATAGTTTTTTCCCCAGCACAACACATCAGGTAACTTAAATTGCCGTTTTAAACTGATCCCCGTTGATGAGTTGACAATTTTTACAAGAGAAGAGTACAAAACGGTCTACATAATTTTTCGATCCGTTCACAGATCTGCATCCCTGACATTTAGCGCCATTCCTTGATATGCAGTAATAGCTTTACATGCCGATCGCTGACGTAAGGCAGCGTGGAACATCAGTTGATAACAGCCTGTTACAAGTATGTTATGCGGAATTACCTGTCGACCAGTCAGCGATGAAAGGCTGCTCGGGTTTGATTTGACCTTAACAACCGTTGAGAGTTTTCTCATGCTCACCTCTCGATCGGAGAGCTCAGCTGCAGCTATATATATATATATATATATATATATATATATATAATATGGCGGCAATTATAATTAGCTGACCAAACAATAGACTAATAGCTCGCCCTTTGACACGCGTTGTAAGGTCGTCGCTCGTTCTCATGTCCCTAGAGATGATCCCCCTGTATTGAGATGTCAAAGGCACTAAAGCTCTTGTCCCCCCCCCCCCCCCACAGTCGCTGGCGCCCCGCTTCGCTATTTGTGGTACGGTAGAGCATTTCACCTAATAGAACTAGTGCTATTAGACTTACCAATATAAGCAGCGGGATATACGCGTAGCAGCAGCAGCAGCAAAAACAACAACCAACAAGAACAACAAAAACTAGGTACCTGCCTATTAATTATTATTTTATTATATACACAAATTGTATATTTACTAATATTACACTGAGTACGATAAATGTATCAATAAACAATCACTGTCATCAGTTCAAGAAAACCCGCAGTTAAGAAAGCATGAGGTCGTCGTAACAGTGCTTCTGTATCGGGTGTGAGAACGCGCGTGAGCTAGATAGTGTAAGATATGTGTAAAGATGAGTGTAAAGATGTGTTAAGATATGTGTAATAACTGAAATCTAGCTCGGCTTAATAGGTAGCAATTAACGTGACAGTTAATTGCTATGGGAATACGTATATTATTAGTTGTTACAAAACCAACTGTAATTGGTAAGCGACTCAATAATAAATGACGAATAACAACAAGACGTACCAACAACAAAAACAAACTGTATGAGGTTATTATAATGATGATGATGATGAGGTTTTGTGTGTTGTTCTGTGTACTGTACACTGTGTTGTTCGCTTGTACGGTGCTTTGCACTAGTGCGTATTGCACTGTTGAAAACTTACATCTATTATATGTATTACTTCCTAAACCCATGGACAACAGCCTTTTCACGAATAACGACCACCAGCAACAAAAACAACAATAAGAACAACAACTCAAATAAGCAATACCCACAACAATATAATGGCACCGATCGTATCCGATGGTAAAACCTCGAAGATGGTGGTAGCAGCTTCTCCAGGTGCTATTACCACTACTTACTACTTTTTTTTTGAAAAATTATATTAGCGTCTTATTGATTAAAAAAAACACTACTTACTACTAATACTACTACTACTACGACTTTTTAAGTGAATGATAGGGCGCTTCGTGAGGGGCGTACTTCGGTCAGCGTCTAGTTGAAGGCGTGTGCCTTCAACACCGCCCTTGTCATTATCATCATTACGACCATCACTGCCACCACCACAACCGCCGTCGCCGCCGCCACCTCCACCACCATCACCGACCGACCGCCATCATCGCCATGTTCGTCATGATGATGAAGCTATGATTGTAATTTGCTCATGGGTTCACCTTTCTATCTTTTCATCTATCTAGTTATCTATCCACCCCGGCCAACCCGGCCTCTCAATATGATCAGATCGTCACCGACTGTCACTGTCCACGCTGTTGATGTTGTTCTCGTAGCTACTGCTGCTGCTGCAGTTGTAATTCCTCTGCTGGTGCTGTTGCTGCTGTTGTGGTCGTCGTCGTCGCGTTGTTGCTGTTGCTGTTGTTGTTGTTGTTGTTGTTGTTGTTGTTGTTGTCGTCGTTGTCGTTGTTGTTGTCGTCGTCGTTGTCGTTGTTGTTGTTGTTGGTACTGTTGTTGTCGTCGTCGGGTTTGCTTTATTGTTTACCGCTGGCTAACATATGTGTTCTTCATTTAAGAACACACTGAAGCTAAGGGAAAAACAGCAGCGGCAGCGGCAGCAGCAGCAACAACAACAACACAAAAAGTGGAACACAAGCTATGATGGCCCGTCTGTTTCTCACGACCGTACGAGGCACGTATTTCGTCGTCCTGGCGGCGATGGCAGGCTCGAGCAAGATCAACACCAAGACGTCCACGTCCATGGGAGGCGGTCATGGTGTCGACCTACTTCATTAGTTAGTTAAGACCTATTTCATTAGTA
Organism: Dermanyssus gallinae; assembly: GCA_003439945.1. Classification (NCBI taxonomy): domain Eukaryota; kingdom Metazoa; phylum Arthropoda; class Arachnida; order Mesostigmata; family Dermanyssidae; genus Dermanyssus; species Dermanyssus gallinae. Next base: position 99,440 of record QVRM01005463.1, on the reverse strand, counting down.
AGTAGTTGACACGACCGTTAGTCAACGAATGGTCAGCCGAATGGCCACGAATAGTAGTTAGGTTTATTAAATATTAGGTACATTTTTCTGCCTAAATTCAACAATTTTCTCGAGATATCGAGAAAAATCTTGCTACATGCTAGCTTCCCAATTGTGAATGAACGTTGTGTACAGCACGAAACTTGAACCCTAGTGCGCCCCCGTGAGCCTTCTTCCCCTCCGGCCGCAAGGCGCACGCAGATAATACGGCCATATCTCGAGTGCTGCACGTCGCAGCAAGTGCCGCCCTTTAGCGGCTGCTTGCTGCTTACTACGTGCACCCTGTACTCTGCACGTAGGCCGAGACGGTCCTGAACGACAACAATACACGACGTCTGCACAGCAACGATAGACATTATGTACCATGGACATTGTGTACCATCAACACACAACCCCCCACACTCACCCATAAACGAATATATGTACGCGCATATACATACATACGGTTCTACACGTACATGCACATATACAGGCATATATGTACATACGGGTATGTGTATACAGCGAGCGAGTACACAAGCATGCATACATCTACATACGAACGCATGCATGCATCCATCACACCATATGAATTTTGTTTTACCACGATTCTGGAGCAATCTCCCCCCTCTCTCTCCGCGCCGCTTCCTTTATCTCTCGAATCGAGTCTTCGAACACTACTACCAACGCTGTATTGTTATCCAAATATGAACCAGACATATATTATCGTGTGGGCAAACGTGCGTTGCAGAATCTGAGTTTAAATAAATAAATAAAAAAAAAATATATATATATATATATGTATTTCTATATACATCCAACCTCAGCAAAACCTTATATTGTTGCAACGCACGTATATATGATTGAAGTATTTTATATTTAGTTTATTTTTAACTGCAATAGTATTCTCGTTTAAAAGATAGACTGCGTAGAATGAATCATACTCAATGGATCCGAAAAGAAAGGGTAGTCATTACATCAACTAAGTTTAGTAAAACTGTCGTAAAACTGTATGTGCACATATATAGAGATAGATTCCGTCTATATATACGCATAGATGTACAAAAATACAAATGTTGTAATCACCACTATCGCTCCGTCGGCGGTATCGCATATTGATTTCGACCGCAGTAGAAGATGGTTCCCCCATTGTTCATTTATTTGGTCGATCTCAGTGGCGTGGTCGCTAGCTCACGTATTGCTGACGCATTGGCCTTCAGCCAGCCATCAAGTGCGCATTATGTACCACCACAATTGCACTGCATCGTATTAATTACCACAGTGCAATTGCACCACCACTGCATCGTATTAATTACCACAGTGATTAAGAGGGGGGGAGGGGGGGGCGGGAAGAGACTCCTCACAACGTCTGTCTTCACGAGTCTGTCTCGAGCGAGCTTTCGTAGAGATCGCTGGCGGACACGTAGACGGAGAGCTGCCGTATTTATTTATTTCTTTAACGCAGCCGGTACAGCCGTCTACAATGCGATCAGTGATCGTTGGTCGCGGTGGCCGACAGTCAACACAAGACGGGATTCATTCGTCGTCCGCTTAAGCGTGCCTTTAAGCCTGTACGCCTGTCTGCAGACTGCAGTCTGATTCCCTGCTTTCCCTGCTTCCCTCCCACTTCTGATCAGTCCCCGATAGTTCAGTTCCGCTACAGTTTCCGTTGTATTCTTGTATGCCTGTTAGTCAATGGTGGGATAGAGTGAGAAGGTGGCAATGAACAATAGAGAGTCGTCTGTCTCTCGCACCTTTGAAATGGGTAAAGTCGACCAGAGTCCGTTGTTGTTGTTTTTGTTGTTGTTGTTGTTGTTGATGTTGTTGTTGCTGTTGTTGTTGTTGTTGCTGTTGCCTACGCCACCACTGTCTTCATCCCGGGTAGCTGCGGCTGATGAACTTCTATTGCCGAATGTTGCTGTTGCCAGACCGACACTTCCACCAGCAGAATCATCATCCGAACTCGTTATGTATGTCGTTGTAGTCGTCGGCATCATCATCTGGACTTCTTCCATACGATCTTGCTTCGACGTTCCTTGATGGCCACTTTTCTCTCCTCATCCACTCTCCTCGAGTGGACGGGCGGGGTATGCGGGTAGATGTACTTACTACTACTACCACCACTACTCCTGCCACTACTGCCACTGAGCTTTACTTCTACTTCTAACAACAACAACAACTAATAGTATAACGGTAGGCGCAGGTCAGACACTGTGAGCAGCAAAGAAGATCGAAAATCGTATGCCCGAAGGACGAAAGCAGCTTGCGGCCCGCGTCGCGACGTTGTCGCTTTCAGGCTTTTTCTGTTGCTTCTGGCCTGCTGTTCTAGCTAGCCATATAAGCTGTTGGCGCCGCCAGCTGACTTGCTTTCATAGGCATATCTGTCGCACCAAGCGTTCACAGCGTCTTTGCCGTTCAACTCTCCGCGACACCACACCGACACCGCGCCATAGTTATGCCACAGCTCCACTGCGACAACACGCCAGCAGCAGTAGCGGGAAAAGGACACACGCCTCGCCCGTTTTCCACCATGGCCGCGTCGAACACAGTATAGCCACCGCACTGCCTCGACATGGCGAGCACGCTTAAGCCCCGCTAAGGCAATTCTTTTTCCCTAAGGCAACAACGATTAAGCTTTGTCGACCCCGAGAGACCACTAACGATTCATACAACGCGCGTTATATATTGATATATATATATATATATATATATATGTATATATATATATATATATATATATATATATATATATATATATTAGTCCGTATCCTGCCAAACGAATCTGCACATGACCTCGTAATTGGATCATAAAAGTGTCGAAACCTAAACGAGAAATTATAACACAGCATCAAAACACCTTTAATATCACTTAAAAGGTTGGGCTATGTTTACGTATAGAAAAAAAAACGAATAATACGACGTCATTCATACGGAATGGGACTTGCCAATTATCGGGTGTCGTTCTCACGTGAAAACTTGCGCTATTTTGTTGAAATTATATTCTTTTTAAATTAATAAATCCTGCTCATTTCACTTAAACGGAGTATAATTTTTATACTTCATAAGGTTGTCTTTATAACCGTTTATGTTCTTCCGACGCTTCTGGCGAGAGAAGTAGTGTAACTAATTATGTCCTAATGCTGCGCATTCTACTACGCATAGTACCTGGCACAGCTCAGTTAGCAGAACCGACAAGTGCACAACTCGTATTCCTCGTAGAAGGCAGCGTTTAGATATTCCAGCTAGTGACAACCATGTATTATGTACCTCGTCTATTACATAGCGACTGTGCAGGACCAGACCAAAGCTGCAAGGCATTGAATACGCCCAAGCCCCTGACTTCCCGTTTATTTTTTTAATTCCCGAAATCAAATGTTCGTAAGGTCCTGTAGACGAACGTTGTTTCAGTAGCTAATAGGCAGTAACCTGACATCTGAGATACGCAAAGCGGCTCCTTGCTCGGATAGATTGTTTGTCGATTCGACATGCTATATATATATATATATATATATATATATATATATATATATATATATATATATATATATATATATATATATATATATATATATATATATATATATGGTTTTATACCCCCTGTCAAGACCGTCTCGACCAAGCCTGGATGAATTTTAGGCACAAAGAGCTGCTTCACTGCTAAAAAACTCATTGTTTTTAAACGTATCTTCACACTCGATTACAAACACTATACACGACGGCGGCGGCAGGACAACGAAAGAGGCGACAACTAACATATTGCTGGCCATTCAAAAAAGCCAAAAGAAAAGACGTCAAACAATGACACCCCCTATGCCTCGTAGTATGAAGACTAAGCCAGGCATTGTAAAACACGATAGCTTATTGAGGAGAAGAGAAAAAGCGAGAGAGAAAGAACGTTGCGACACGTATGATCACAAAAACACACGAAGAACAGATAGATGAACGTGTCCAACACTAATCAACCTTTCTATGCAAACACACGACTCTGCCCAAACCTAACAGAAACTGAATAATGTTTCCATAATGACTATCTTAGTAATGCAGTACTTATAGAAGCAGCAGCAATACTATTGATTGAAGCAGCAGTGGACATTGATTGAGTCGTGTGTAGTGTCCCGGTGTGGGCTTCGTGGGTCGACCTTTGCGCGCATCACACATGGTCGTTCAATGGCGCTCAGTAGGTTCGAGCTAGAGATAAAGATGATCGCGTCGTTGATTGCGTCGCGATAACCACGTCCGTCGACACAGCCAGCGGCCCATTGGAACCGCGTCGAGCCTGGTGGCGTGGTGGATGCATTCTGGTCTGCGCCTGGTCGCGACCGGAGGTGACACTAGATAGGTCCGCGGGTTCGAGCCCCACCCTTGCACATTTGTATGTATGGGAGTCCGTCTATCAAGCAATACGAAAAGCAGTCCCGTCGACGTACGAAATCTTGGCTGAGGGTCAGCCCGAAAAAGTTCCTGGAACCGCACAGCTGTGAGGGACACATAGCTTTATTCGTGAGCACTTGCAAATACACTCGAAAGCATACAGCCTCTGTACACTGAAGTACACAGTCCAAAGAGCAACAGCGGCCCAACAGCACTCAGGAGTGTGACATCTCCTAGAATTAAAACACATTTCTTAAATGAGGTTGTGCTTTTCATTCGAGACCAAAGTCCTCCGTCCCCTACGGGCTTGGAATGGCCGGCCGCCTGCGGCGAATATCTTCTCAATGAGTCACCGAGGGCCAGACGTGGCGAGATATCCAGGATTTTCCCAACAGTCCTTGTGGCCGCCGTATCCATGTACTCTCTCTCTCAACAGCGGTATCTGGTTTATCGTCTCTCCCTTCTCTCTCTCTCTCTCCGAATGCGCATCGCTCCGAAAAAATTCGGTCATCACTATCGGCAGGGATCGAACCATCGGCAACCGGCACCCGCGCTGGTCGATGACAACCATGACTATTTGCGTGCACTATCCGTCGGCCATCCGGCCCTAACCGTCGCCGCCGCCGCTGCCACAGCCACCACGTCGAGGAGTGAATGTTACTGCCATGCGGCATCGAGCAGTCTAGCGAGAGCCGCTACCCAAGCTGTTTCTGCTGGTGACGCTGCCGATAATGACGATGATGGTTGGCTTGTTGCTTTGGGCAGCAGCTCTTGGCTCGTCAAGCAATGCGACGCCAAATATGGTGGCTACGGCCCCTCTAGTTACTCTGGCCGAGTGTGTGTGTGTGCCGAGTTGTTGGGTCGGGTTGTTGCCACCACCTTCGGTGCGTCAGTCAGCTGGATGAGAGGCAATCGCGCGCATAGACTCATCAGCCACCTCACACACTCGCTGACACCTCACACTCGCTGGTACCTCGCTGGCACTCGGTGACACCTCAGATACACACTCACCTCACACACACCCACGGTGTGTGTGTGTGTGCATTTAGCTGCACATAGTCAGGCTCTCTCAGCAACACACACACACACACATATCCGTGCATGCGTCCATACATACAAACGCAAGGTTACAGTACCACCGGGCGCTCGTTCGGGCGCATAGGTCGGCCTGGCTAGTTTATCCTTCTCGATCGCGGTCGGTTCCACATTACGGTAGTGCCGAGTGCCTTTGCGGCTCGATCGTTTTCCGCTCTGTATCCCTCTTCCCTTAACCCCCGCCCCCCTCCCCCTCTCTCTCTCTAAACTTCCTCTCTCTATATATATGTATGTATGTATGTCTTTCTCTCTCCCCCTCTCCCCCTATCTCTATGTATGTGTTTCCCTCGATCTCGGGTTCTCTCTCTCGGGCGTGCTTGTTCTTCCCCCCTCTCTCTCTCTCTCCGTACATGGCTATATATATTTGGTGTACATATAGTATATGGCTAACTTGGCGCATCTTGTTGTTGTTGTTGGTGCTGCTGCTGCTACTTTTGCTCCATGCTGCTGCTCATGCTGCTAGCTCGTATCAGCTAACAGCCGGCCGTTATTAAACGACCGGGGTGGGGTGGGGTGGCTCTAGGCGAACCAACAGACAACACCGGCGCGCTATCGGAGGAAGCGCGAAAGCGGCGCTTAAAGCAGAATGCTATGTGTACAGTGTACTACTACTACTACCACTACTATTACTGTCTGTTGCTTAACAGAGAGTGACTCAGTTGGCTGCTTCGAACACCATACGAGCATATCGTACAACGCAGTCGAAATCAATCGAGCTAGAACAGAAGAGCAGGATCTGTCGACCAGTGATTACGAGGAAACGGGCCGCATGGTGACGAGCGCGCCGCACGAGTATCCACCAAACGTATACATAATTTGTTTTTCTTATATATATATATATATATATATATTTTTTTTTCTTATTTATATATAAGAAAATATATATTCTACTAATTATATATAAAAATATATATCATCTTATATACTTAATTTGCTTTTCCGTAAGGCTAATGCCCGTGTACGGTTTATACATATATGTGTGTGTGTGAATATCTATATATATATATATATATATATATATATATATACATCTATATATATATATATCTATCTATCTATATATATATATTTATATATATATATAATATCTATATATCATCTATATCTATATCTATATATATATCTCTCTCTCCCTCTCTATATCTCTATCTCTCTCTCTCTCTATCTCTTCTCTCTTATCTATATATATATTATATGCTACAGCACAAGCCCATTTATCGAATTTTTAGGCAGCATATTTCAAACCATCAAAACGCTCGATCTCGACCCCCGCTTGTATCGATACGCCACAGCGTGGGTGGGTTGTTCAGGCGAATAACAACACTTGAGTCAAGCTTATCTTTGCGTACCGAGCTGCTGAAATATGCAAATATTTGTTTCGTTCTGCAATTTGCTTTACACATAGAAAGTAGTACCAAAACGTCACATGGAACACATCAACGACTGCGACAAGCTCTCCTAACTAAGCCATCACGCGTCTGTCGTTGTTCAAGGTCAACGCTTGACTCACGAAAATGAGCCTCTCCACATCTAAGCAGTGTGTGTGTCTTAGCTTTTGAACAATACGGGATTAAGATAGTTAAGTATAGACGCCGATACCGGGTGCAGCGTAAGCCGTCTCCCGTTCGAGAAGAGCACTCGTCGTGAACCGGGTTACTGTTAACGCATTCGCAAAGCGTTCTCATTTCAAAACGCAGGCAACAATTCGACAACAACCTCTTCTTTTGGATCGTCGTCGGGGGGGGGGGGCGAGCGATCGCGGCATAGCCCGGTAGCGTTATTTACCGCTGCTCGAAGCCTGGTGTGCTTCGAGTACACTGCAAACCAGTCGTCTGGCGCGAGAACTAGAGCGCGAGAAAGAGAAAGATAATCGACCTGCCAATAAACAAGGCAGTCGAAGCATCGAACTGATATATATACATATATAACATTGAGCTAGCTACCTACAAGAGCTGTGAACGCCGGCAGAAAGATAGCACGCCTCCATTGTGCGTGCTATTAATATCGGCTAACGAAGCCTCTCGTTCGAATCCGAAATCAGCAGTATGAACATCAAATCAGCGTCTGTTCCCTAAGGAAGGTAGCAAAGATCCGCCAAGTCGCGCTAACCACATGGGCATTGTCATATTCGCTGGTAAACATTTCGGCCATACGGCCTCTAACTAGCGTGGCTTAACAATTAAGGCGCGCTATAGAACAATAAGGAGCCCGAACCCTGTAGAACGACCGCAACAGTAGCGCCTCCAGTTAGATACTAAACGAAGGGCCCCAGATATATAGATATATATATATACATATATATATATATATATACCCTCTCTCTCTATCTCGCTATATATATATGTATATATATATATATATATATACATATATATATATATATATATATATATGTGTATATATATATATATATATATATATATATATAGCGAGATAGAGAGAGAGGGCATACGGAGGAAGAGGAAACACCGTAAACAAACAGCTGATCGTAAAGGAATCGTACATGTGAGGATAGCATAGCGAGAAATGTCCACGAACGATTAATGAGATGAGAGTTTTTGGAGCCGTTTCGTATCTGCGGTCTCGTCGGGGCGTTTCTTTGGGATAACATCTTGCTATGGAGGTTATTCGACACCCCACCTGCGAAGTTTGATCAGAGTCGACAACGGCGAACCTTACTTACTTCAGCCAAATATGCATTCTTTCAGCACCTTGGAAAGACAAATCAATAAACACCATACGTTCGCCACGATGCACAGTACGATATCGAGTACATAACTGTACGCTTATGACGCGCACCGCATTCGATTGGTCAGACGATAAGTTGCTACTAATCCGAGCCGATAGGCCTTAATGACAATAAATAAAATGATAAGAAGGCGTGCAATATAAACACCTCATAGTAGCCTCTGATGACTTTGAGAGGCTGTGCACTTCTGTACAAATGTATACCATTCATGGAATAAACAAAACCTATCTATCTAAAGAAGAGAATAGTTTCATGTGATTATTAAACTTAATTTGCTATTCGTGCACAGGATACAGTCCTCAGTCATTGTAGTTGTATGTACATCGTTGGAAAATAGCTCGGTACCCATAGGCGGGAAATATTATTGCGCACCATCATGCATGACCAACACGCCTTTGCTGTGTTTGCGTCTTGGGGAAAAATGTCTTAGTCGGGCGCGGATGTTTGCCAGCCATAGAGAAGAGAACCGCTCGACAGATAGAGCATCGAAGCGGCTTCGCTTAGAACCTCTCTGTCGACTGGTTCAAGCGGTGGACCGAGCGCTCAGATGCTTTGCTATGCCACGTCAACGCCTCAGCATCCAGCAATCAGCATCAGTAGCAAACACGCGATGTAAAAATGAGACCAGCCACTAAATTGCTCGATTTCGTCGTCAACAACCTCTTGTCGTCGGCAGCAACAACAAGCGTATGGAAATCGATCGGTCCCTGTTAGAATAATGTTTTTGTACATTTGCTTGCCGTATATACTGCACATATCATGGTTGTTCAACCAACGCCGATTTTCTCGATACTAGTCATCGATCAGTTACTCAATGAAAGTAGCGCTCACAGACACAAAGACACACACACATACATACACAAAAAGAAAAACTTTTCTGTGAAACAAATTCTATACAAGACAGAACGAAAATAACACTGTGTCGTTGTTGTTGTTGCTGTTGTTTGTTGTTGTTGTTGTTGTTGCTATTGTTGTTTTTTTTGCTGTTGTTTTTGCTGCTATTGTTACTATTGTTGTCTTTATTGCTGTTATTGTTGGCGGCAATCTGAATCGTGCCGCCCTACTCTGTTATTGCCGCTGCTGCTACTACTACTACTACTACTACTACTACTATTACGGTTGGTATCCATCCGCCCTCTGTTGCTGTGTGTCAAACTGGCCACGGTCAGAGTTCAACTGTGCATTAATGCTACACGCGAAGGCTACCGTCTAAGGTAATGGCTACGACTATAACGACTGAGCGCACCTCCCACTTTGCCGAATGACTTCTTGGTTACTGTGAAGCCGCCCAGCAGTCGTTAGATGGTTAGCTGGTTATGATGTTGTGTAGCCGGGGCCGAGGGCGTGAGATACGTACACAGATCAGGCAAGAGCAGGAGAACTACAGTAAACGAAACGATAACAGGCTACCGAAACATGACGGCCGCGACCACACCGCGAGGATAGACGACCACAATCATGGTTACATAGCAACTCACCTATCCGAGCCCCAACAGCAGAGTTAACAGGGGCAACAACAGTAATAAATACCACCAACATCAATAGCAACAGCAACAAACAGATACAATGAAAAAAAAACAGCAACAACGACAAGGGCAACAACAACAACCACAGAAACAACCACAACAACAACAGTAACCACAACGACAAGGACAACAACAACAACAACAACAATAGCAACAACAAACAGATACAATGACAAAAACAGCAGCAGCAACAACAACGACAACTACAGCAACAGCCAGCACAGATAAACAACAACGACGGCGGGGACTTCGATAACAACAACGTTATCGAAGACAAAAATAATGGAACCATCCGAACAACACAAACAATACAATTTCGTTTGGATGTAAGGTGCATATTATAAACGACACGATAGGCAAGTTGGAGGGCAGCCTAGAACTAGCGACCATAACAGTGGTACGGTGTTTGTTGATGATGATGATGATGATGATGATTCCTCATTTCCCTACTTTCGGTATACACGTGCCGCTCGCGCATGTGTAAATTTATTGTTTGTTTATGTGTCTATGTGCTAGGTAGTTAACCAAAAAAAAGGTTATAAACAGCAGTAGCTAATATGGGTGATTTGTTTACACTGGCAGAACTTTAATCCATCCCGGTGGCACCGCACAAACGACAAAGGAAAAAGGGATATTGTTGTTTTATCTTTTGCTGGCCACGGACGACATGGTTGACAATCAGGGCATCACTTTACCACTTGCGCCGCCGTCCGTCTGATCATGACGCCACCACTTCTAAACGTTGCTCAAATTTTAGCCTGTATGAAACGGCTAAACTAAACGAAAATGGGACGTGAATAACATTGTCACTCGTTTAAGCGCGCTTGATTAGCTCAATATTTTTTTTCAGAAAATGCCAGGTTGTTAACAAAATGCGTATTAAACTTGCCGAGCTGATCTTCTGGTTAGAACTTCTCCAACACTATACTGTGCCTCTAACCTCAGCACTCCGACACTCACCACGACAGAGAAGTAATATAACGCATCTAGGCGACCTCGTGGAATTTCCAGAAGATGCCTTTTAAAAACGCTATTTTATCTAAAACCAATGTATAACTATTCGCCAGAAAACAACCCCCAATTTTCTCCAAGATCGTTGCTATTTTTTTGTCGAAATCACTAAAACTTATGCTTGAGAAGCCATGCAATGATAAGGGTGTCCCTGACTTTTTGGACACAGCCTCACTGCAGAATAAAAAAGGTCCACGCACTTTGTAGTAAAATGTCGTTCGGTGCCTCACATATACTCTACTGCAAATTAGGAAAAACACACTAGGTGCACATTTATAGAAGTTTCTCACCCTAAGCCCTTGCGACCCTTGATTTTAGTTACCTTAAAAACCCTGTGGCTGGCCAACTACTAACTTGTTAGAGAAGACAATTTACCTGCACGGCTATCTGCCGGTCTGGTAGCCTTGGCAGAAACACTACAATCAACTGGTTAAAGGAGTACAGGCCACATTTTTAAAACGGCTATGCGCCATTATTTCGATTCTACGGCAAATATATTTTGTTTTTAAACTAGAAATTGCGATTTTTGTGTCATACAACAGAGGAACTTGGTTGATGCCAGGCCCTCGAACATCCACAAACCAAATCTACCACGACATGTCTAATCGTGACCTTGCGCTGCTCTTATGAAGCAACTATACACTATAAAATAATTTTAATACAATATAGAATATTGATCATACAGCCACATACAATTTAAAGGTATTTTGAATTATCGTAATTAAAAACAAACAAGAAGTGGCTTATTAGCAATAGTATAAATATGAAAAAAAACTAGCTTGTCATACATCTACCAATGCAGCCTACTTTCAAACTAAAGATATCTAATTTAGTCGTGCAATCTGACTCTGCCGATATTATGAGAATTATTGTTATACCATAGAACACAAGCATTGTGTTCTGGCGAACGGGTCGGCCTCACAAGTTAGCTGTTCATCAAACAATTCGAAACAGAACTGAAACGGCTGCACAAAGCCCTGCAACGGCGACGTTAAAAACGTTGTCTGTTTCGATTGTTGTCTTGTTGGCTCGACCAGACGGTCGCTTACGTCCGTGAAACGATGAAGTGCCACCGTGGAGAACCACAATATCATATATATATATATATATATATATATATATATATATATATATATATATATATATATATATATATATATATATATGAAATTTAACAATAAATGCAGGGCAAGAACGAGAATGGTAACACTAAGTAACAATATGACCATAAAAACAGCAACCACAAAAAAAACATATGATAGATATGGCGGGTCAAGTCAATATATTCTCAAATGGCGGCGTGGTTTAGAGGACTAGTGGGCTAGTCATGATTGCCCACTAGTTTTCTAAACCACGCCGCCATTTGTACCGAGTGTCGCCGAGGTAATCTCTGTTAATGATCTCGAGTTTTCTTTGAGCGATGCTCAATAAGGATAGATGATAAACCATACCGCTAAGAGTCAGCAGCGGTCATGCTGCCACAAGGACTGTTAAGGAAACCTTAGATATTTGAACATGTCTGGCCCTCGGTCCATTGAAGACATGCCCTGGGATAGAGCCCATGCCCGTAGAGGATGGTATAAAACTAAAAACAACATCATCTTATTATTTTCAAAGTCCATACACTCTAGCGTATGACGCGAGTCACTTTTAGAGGCGTGCGTGTTAAGTGAAATCGCTGCTCACCTTCCTGTTCCGGTGTTTGGTCCTCCATCGTCATGGCCTCGTAATCGTCCCTCGGACGCCCTCCGCACGAACTGCGCAGCGTTCTAGAGTAGCACAGCAACCGTGTTTCACCAGTCGCACTGAACCTCACGAACTTTCAGCTTCGAACGTGTGAATTATTCCAGCAAGAGGGCTTATCCAACACCATGTCTTTTTGAGACCTCACTTCCCCCCCTATTCTTTACCGGCTCCGTACTAGCTGTAGGGTAGTGATAGAGAATAGTGGTGGTGGTGGTGGTGGTGGTGAAGAATCCAATCACAACAGTCACTACACACAGTCACACGTCAGACGATCCTAGTAGGGCCGTTTGAGGGCAGGACGGCACACCCTGTGACGCACCGAAAGCGACTTCACGTCATCGGTCAGATAACTCGCGCGGCCGGACAGAATGTGTGACCATCGGATGGTGGTCGTCATGAAGCGCGATACAGACGTTGTCATGCACCACGCGTGCTTCTTCTTTCGAGCGAAGCGTCGAAGCGTCACTATTTTCGTCACTCGCGCCGGCAGGTCGGCGGAACGGTATGTCTGTCCAATGACATTCGATGAGGGGAGACTTCCATAGCGGCGACGACGACGACGACGAACGAAACGAAGACATGAACAACGAGACACGCCCTTCTCCTTTCTTGTTGTTGCTGTTGTTGTTGCTGTTTCTGTTACCTGTTGTATTACTTACTTACTGAGCCACTCGTTCTGGTAGCGGTTACAGTGCCACAGAAGACGGGACACATAGAGACACAGAAAGAGAGAGAAAAACAGTGGGACGGATACCAATGATTTAACGTGTTCTTAATTTGGATTTAACTTGTGCGCTTACGTTATACTTGTTGATTGCCCTGTTTCTTGCTTACTGATCATACATCTATCTAACAATCTATTTATGCTTTTACTGATCTCGACCACACCGCGTTTCAACCAGCGCAACGAATTAGTTAGTGCAGTGGCTCAACTACTACGCGCAAAAGTGCACAGACTTTATTCGTTTCTGAGTTTTCTGATTGATTTAGTTATCTATCTCCGAGGTTATTGTATATATATATATATATATATATATATATCTCAAGGTGAGCACTGCCGAGTGTGCAAACGTATTATTGTAAATGATTAATGAATCATCACAATATTTTCTATATATATATATATATATATATATATTCATATATATATATACCACACTCTCAAGATAACTTCTCGCTTCACACAAGCTGTGTGTGTGTGCACATTGCCACTAACAGTATTCGCATTCGCATTGCTACAGGCGAGACGCCCAACAAGGCGCGTGCAAGACGTTGTTCTAATCAGGCGTCCTTAATCTACTCGCGCTATAGTTAGCCACACGATATAGCACACACGGCAAGAGGCCCCGGCTCGAGGTAGTGAGAGGTTGCTGATCTCCCTCGCGCGTACTCTCTTCCCGCTCACACATCCACACGCCCACAGACACACAGACAAAGACACGATCCCTCAGGTGGTAAGCCACCGACCCACACCGGTCGAACGACGACCACAACACAATAGCCGCCACGCTGTGACAGGTCAACAACAGCTGATCATCGTCCTGGATCGTCCCCGTGTGTGCAGCCTGTTACGAACTAACTAACTAACTGTAACTACTACGCCGAGGTGCGGCGTCGTCCGCTTTGGTGCAAGTACCACGTTCGCCCGGAAGGGCCTGTGAATGAGGAGGCCTCGGAACGTAAGCGGACGTAGGTGTGGCCTGGCTCGCAGGCCACCCTGCGCCTTGTTGCCGCCTCACGCTCTCACACACAAACACACACAGTCGAGGTCTGTTGTCGTAGTTTATCCGTGACGACGGACTATTATTAATGCCAAACAATGAACCGGTTGCCTGAATGAGCCTGCCTGCAGCAAGCCAGCTTGCGACCGTTAAGCTCTTTTCTCATCTCAGCTCTATGACGTGACGTCGTCGTCGTCGTTGTTGTTGTTGTTGTTGTTGTTGTGTTGTTGTTGTTGTTGTTGTTGTTGTTGTTGTTGTTGTTTTTGTTGTTGCTGTTGCTGTTGTTGTTGTTGTTGTAGTTGCTACCGTAGCCGCTGCTGTGAGCAGAGTCAATCGTGTTTATCATGCTCGCCGGCCGCGGTTCTCCTCAACTCCGAGTCCTCTTTTACCGGAGGGACAGAAGCGGCCAAGTCCTGCCGCCAAGTTCAATCGCTTCTGTGTGCCTGTTGCCGCCCACTGCGTCGTGGTATGGTTGTTGATATGGCTGGGCCGGCGGCCAGCGCCCACCTCAGACAGGCGGGTGCCCCCTACTTCGTCTGGGCGGTGGCCACACTTTCGTGGTGGCAGACCGTCGAGAGCGCGCCCCCGACGACGATCAAATGACACCGGCATGTACTCTATGCCGTGCCAAGTCAAGTACTGCTTAGGCAGTTTGACAGTCAGACCCCCTGCCCCCCCCCCCTCCAGACTCTGTACTGTGTGTGTGTGTGCTTGTTTCGGATAGGAAAAAACATGTGTGCAAGACACTGAAAGCACACAGCTATCCATCGGTGTGGTCGGTTTTCGTATCACCATTTCGTATCATCATCATCATCATCACCACCACCATCATCAAGTAACATCCATAGAGCAGAGCGATTGCAACCGGCCGACAGTCGAGATAAAACGACGTCAACGACGATGAAGGCGAAATAAATCAATAAATAACAAACATATACACCAAAATAGACAAAATAAGAAACTAATAAACACACGTACGTTGTCTACAATCACACAGCACAGCACTGCTGCAGGCGTTGCAGCGTAGACAGCTGGGGTCGGTCGAGAGCCGATGTGGCTTCAAAAGCAGCAGTAATAGAATGACGGCGCGCACAGCTGATGTCCGTTACCACTTCTACGACGCATGAATGACTAACGACGCAGGGTGACTAGTGATGGTTCCGCGCGCGAAAAACTCGCGCTAGTCTGGCACAGCTACCTTCCGGCATGGCCGGACAGCAGCCGCCCCTGCCGCCGCCGCCTCCGCTAGAAGCAGCGGGTAAGGAGGAAGAACGACGAAGCATGGTGATGCTGATGCTGATGAGAGAAGGTCAATGATGATGATGACATGTTGTAAGTAGCCTAAAATAGCCCCTGGACACGTGGTTGTGCTGTTTGTTGAACGAGGGAGTGCAATAAACAACATCAACACAAAGAGAACAACAGAGGTGCGGCGGGGGGGGGGGAGGAGGAGTGGGAAAAGCGGGCGGAAATATACGAATAGGGAAGGAAACAAAAATGAGCGCTGGAGCGAGCGAAAATGCTGGTGCCACAACGACGGTGGCGAGCTCGCGTAGCTGTTTATGCTGTTTACGCTCAGACACCGACACAGCCACAGTGCGCGGTCTATGGGCGATGAGCGAGTGTGACCATCCGGCTGGTTCGGAGCCCTCTCTTCTTCTTCTTGGCAATCAATAACCATGGTAGAAGCAGTAGTACTAGTAGTAGTAATCGAGTTGTTGTTGTTGTTGCTGTTGTGGTTGTTCCTGTTGTTGTTGTGGTTGTTGCTGTTGTTTTTCATTCCGTTGTTGCGGCTGCTGCTGCTGCTGTTGCTGTCTAACCACTCTTTCTCCTCCACCTCCTGTGCACAAGACTTATTTTCGGCGCCATGGCGACGATATAAGCAGTAACAACAACAGCGGCAAGAAACAGAAACAACGATAACGACGACGACAGCAACAACAACAACAACAACAATAACAACAACAACTCACGCCGGTGGTAACGCGCACTTCCAATAAACGCACGTTGTTATATTCGTGGCTGGCGACTTGACTTCTTGGCTCTTGAGGACAACGCGATAGTCTTCAGCGTGGAATCACGCTGACACACAGACAGATTAATAGATACACACACGTATTCCCAAGCTTTCCCAATAGCTGACTAGCTGCGGCTAGGCCTTTCATTCATTAGTAGTCAGTGAGTGGCAGAGGGCTAGTTTCCGTGTTAAGGCACGCATGGCACGCAATGACAGTTTTGTGACAGCAGCAGCAGCAACAACAACAATAACAACACTAACGACAATGAGAATGACAACAACAACAACAACAACAACAACAACAACAATGACAGGAAGAATATATAGCAAGGACCGGCAGCAGCAGCAGCAAAAATAACCGTGACAGGCATAACAGCAGCAAAGAGAGAATACGGCAAGAACAACACCACTCTATTGTACTACAAATACTATTACTACTACACACATAGTACAGCTGTTGCTAGCTTGAACGCAGTCACAGTGTCTGTTGTTGTTGTTGTTGCCGTCCGCACTGTCGACCTTCTCCTGGATGGCAAACAACAGTTCGTTTCCTTTGGTTTCAGTGGTTACCGCCACTGATGATTGGTTGGTTATGACGTTAATTATAATTGGTTGGTCATACGAGTAATAACAGTAATAGTCGTTGCAAGTGGCCGACGGCTGTCTCGTCACCTGGACAGCAGAAAGGTCTGGAAAGGTGGTCTGTAATTGTTGCTGTTGCTGTTGTCACTGACTGTGTTTGTTGGTATCTATCTGTAACAGACACCGTAAAAAAGAGCCGGACCACTCAGCCAAATGCGAGTATAGGGGTAGAGCTTGGAAAAAAATAACTTTTTTTTCCAACAACCAGGTGATAGTTGCAGGTTCCTTATCTTGCCAAGGTCATAGTTGTTGTTGTTGCTGCTGCTGTTGCTGCTACTGCTGCTGCTGTTATCAATAATAATGGTGTAATGGTGCTGTCTTGTGTGACACAGGGCTGCTTGACCGCGGTATCTTGAGTGGCCGTGGCGGTGATCTGTTTTCTTTTTTTTGTCAAAGCAAAAACGCATGTACGACTTGAGTTTTTCTCTCCTCTCAGCCATACCAGTGCTTTCAGTTGCGTTGTAATTGCAGATCTATCTAATAGAAGTAGTAGTAGTACCTTAGTATTCGTATTCGATTAGCACTAATATTACTAAAACTATTAATTAGTATGCACTTTGTTGGACGAAGTACTAGAAGTTCACTGGTAGTGAAGCGATGTCATCACTGCGGCTGAGAGCAACGCCAGCACGGACATCGTAGTAGCTGCAGGGGTGGACGGCGTAACAGGACAAGTTAAAGTTAACTAAAGACGTGGTCTACGAGACGCCGGTAGTGACGGCGGTATGTCAAACAAGATAATAACGGTAACAACGACGCTGTGTTTATGGTTAGCTTCGATGACGAGAACGTCTTTGATGCCGACGTCGGCTGGAACAGACTACAACAACGACGACAACAGCAGCAACAACAACAACAACAACAACGATAACAATGGCAACAACAACAACAACAACGATAACAATGGCAACAACAACAACAACGACAACAATGGCAACAACAACAACAACAACAACAACAACTACAACAACTACAGCGACATCAACGTTAAAGATCTAATTAGCCGTAGGGTAGCTACCGGTAGACCGGTAGCCCCGACTTGTGTCCATGATGCCAGTGCTCACCACCACTCATGGGGGGGGGGGGGGGCGATGGGGTGGTTGTGGTGGTTGTTGTTGTGGTAGCTGCGTTAGCAGTCGTAGTAATAGTAGTAATTGTTGTTGATGTGTTTGTTGTTGTTTCTTTTGTTCTTGTCGTTGCTGTTATCGCTGGACGTCATTGTTGCTCTTGCGGCCGTAATCATTCGCGAGGAAAAGCAGCAGCATCATCATCATCATCATCATCAGTAACCACATTCGATTAAACACGCTTTCAGCTAATTGGCTATTGACTATTAGCGACACAGCTTCCAGCGGCCGTAATAGTGATAGGAGTAGTAGTGCCAAAACAAAAACGACTACTATTGACAATGACAATGACAAGTGTGACAACAATGACGGCTGTGACGAAAAACAACAGTGACAACAGCAGCAATAACAACAAACATGACAAATGATCAGTAGTGCCAGACTATCAGTAGTAACTAGTACACTAGATGCGCGCGGAAGAACGCGTCACGAGACACTGTATCCACTACGACTCACAATTAGTCCGTTCGACAGTGACCTGGGCCGCCGCCGCCACCACCGACAAAGTCTTCTTCGTCGTATCGTTACGGGATGATGTTGCACAAGTTGCTCAAACTACTATTGTTGTTGTTGTTAACAACATTGTCTTGCTTCTTGTCCTTCGTGTGGGCAAACTGCCGGCGGTAACCGGTGGCAACACCAAGCAGCCAGCGGCGGTACAGAGATGATGATGATGGTGGTGGTGTCGACAGACACTAAAGGTGTTGTTAGCGGCTGCTGTTGAGCTCGAATTCGAGCTCCACGAATCGAAACTCTGAGCGCGAATCGATCTCGTCTGTTCGTTGAGCGTTCCCAGCGTGTATGAGCTGAGAGTGGCCGTGGGTACTCGGCGACTCAGTCTGTCGGCCTGTCGTGTGTCCGGCCGCTGGGCTCGCATGGCGAACAGCTAACTGGAGGCGGACGGCGGCGTGGCGAGAGAGACCTCAACAACCTCAACAACAACAAAGAGAGCGGCTGATTGTCGCCTGTAGCAGCAGCAGCAGCAGCAGCGGTAAAGGTAGGCTAGGCAAAAACCCACAGGGCAGAGAAGACTGCAGAGAGGGAGAGAGCGAGACAGAGCGAGACTGAAAGAAGAGGAATAGCTAAACAGAGAGATCGAGAGCGAGGAAAAGGCGGAAGGACGCAAGAGAATGACGAAGAAGTTTAGCTACGGAGAAAATGAAGCAAAGCGAAAGAGATGGAGAGCAAATGGGAGAGGGAGCAGAACGACAACGGGAAAGAAAACGGCAACGGCAAGGGAAAGCCTGCAATCGAGTGTATCGGATGTATACATTGTGTGGAGCAGACCAAACACATGGTCGCGGTCGAGGTGATACCGCCCATGAAGAAGAGGAAGAGGATGATGATCATGATAAAGAAGACATGGCACTCTAGTAAGGAGAGCACGAAACCCGCTTATGGTAGCCAGAGCTGGCGACGCTGAGTAAGCGCGGTAGCGGTGCGATCGCACAAAAGAGAGCACCTCGCGCAAGCGATCGGCCTGGAGGGCGAGGGCGGAGAGTGCATCATACACGGCGAGCACACGGGGGGAGAATTCAAAAAGGCACAGCTGGCGAAGAAGCACAAGCGAAAGAGGCAAGAGAGAGAGGCCGAGTGCAATGGAAAGAGAGACAGAACTGCTGGTAGGCAGTAAGATGGAAAATGATCGAAAAAGCAAAGAGCAACAGCTGAAGAGAATGGGCAGGCGGTGAGGGAGGCAGACGGAGAGACCGGGGCCAGAATGAATTAGGTAGGACCCCTCGACATTACAACGACGCCATTTCGAGTCCGCAATGGGTGAACGACCTGAACCGACGACTCGACGAGCGAGAGAGAACACCCTTACTTACAGATAGATGATCGGGCAGACGCGTGGGTGGCCGCTTACCAACTCGGATCTGAGGCAATGAGTCACCAGTTCCAGTGCATCGTTCCATCAGTTAGTCTACAATTTAGCAGATCTCGTGCTGCCCTTCCTCCTTCTCCCTTCCTCGTTCTCAGCCCAGCTTCCCTGTTCTCCACCCCATCCTCCTATTCTCCACTCCATCCTCCTATTCTCCACTCCATCCTCCTATTCTCCACCCCATCCTCCTATTCTCCACTCCATCCTCCTATTCTCCACTCCATCCTCCTATTCTCCACCCCATCCTCCTGTTCTCTCCCATCCTCATCGTGCTCCCCATTCTCCTCTCAGTTCATCTCAGCACAGAGCAGCAGAACAATCGGTTGATGACGATACGACAATGATTATGGTGGTGGTGGTGAAAATGCTAATAATTATGATAATGATGATGATGAGGACGATGACGACGACGACGACGATTGACTACCTGTGTTTTCAGGTCGATCTTGACTCAGTGGTTGGTTGCTTCGTTGGGGAAATACTGGCGAGATCGGCTTCGTCACCGTCATCCGGCTCTAATTTGACGACCACGACCCCGATCACTGGAGCTCTAGCATCCACCACGACCATGACCGGTACGCGGTCGAAGGTTGAGGCTGTACAAGGCGTATCGTCTCCTCATCAATCGTCATACGCTACTGGTATTCTATCTCTCCGTTTTACCCTATTGCTCTACTTCCCCCTTTTGCTCTCTCCCCTCCATGCCCCCCCTCTCCATTTCACCCTCTCTTTATTTCCCCATTTCCCCCTTTCTCTATTCCTCTCTCTTCCCGTGTCTATCCTCTCCATCTATTCCCCCCTCTCCGGAGCTTCTCTCCGAGTAGCAGCCAGCCACCTCTAGCTGGGTGACTAGCTGGCTCAGTCGCCGGTCACGCACTGACCCACTATATAGTATAGTGCGTCTTGTTTGCTCTTCGCTGCCGCCGCCGCCGCTCCAGTTGTTGCCATATCTATAGGCACACAACCATAGCAGCAGCAGCAAGGCCAGTAAGAGTAGGCCAAGGCGAAGGCGATGCGATTGCCACTAATTCTCATACAACCAATTATCCAACGAATGCTCACTCGTCACCCCGGCATGCGGTCACGCCTGCTCTGCTGTAGTACCTCTGACGATTGGCCTGCTACCTATATGCAGCTGCTCTTCTGAGGTGATGACGGCGCCGATCGCAAAGACTGCGCCCGACCTTCATCATGATGGACGTGTCCTTGTCGTGATTTTCATTGTGTTCTTTACAGAGGCCGATATCAGTGAAAAAAAAAAGGGGGGGGGTGGAGAGGTGCTCCGTCCCGATGGTAGGCTAGACCTAGCGAACTAACGTCAGGTTAGTTCATACTGTATCAGGGTAGTTGTGACACCAGTTGATGGCGGTCGTGAAGCAAATAATAAACACATGGAACACAATTATTAGCAATATCAACGATAACAACCTAAAAACAATATTAAATATCCTCATCATCATCGTCATCATGTTACAAACCATGATAATAATAATAATAATAATAATAATCACGGTGATGATGGTGATTATGATGGTTTTAGTATTAATTACCAGCATAGTAATTATGATGATAAATCATGACTTTGAGACCGACAAAGCTAAGTACAACAAGCTTGTGGACAGTCTCTTTGACATCCGCATACACACACACACACACGCACACTCTCAAACGGTTTGTCTTACATCCCTGTCTTTAATTTCCTGTTAATTCTTCATTGCTCTAGACCTTCGCCAGTCGTCGAGCCCGGTGGCTTAAGTCTGCGCCTCGCAACCGGAGGAGACACATAGGTGCACGGGTTCGAGCCCCACCGTTGCACATTTGTATTTACGGGGGTCCGTCTACGAAGCAATGTGAAAAACAGTTCCGTGGACGTTAAATCTTGACTGAAGGTCAGCCCAAAAACTTTACAGTCTTGGAAAAATTTACCGCCGCTGCTGCTGCTGTTGCGGCATCGTCTACTGCTGCCACAGGCCCCAGCTAACTTACTGACTCGAAGAACGTTAGTTTATTACAAAGTAGTGTATTACTACTCGCACTACTGCTACTACAGTTTGAACTGCTTGCTGTTTGCTACATATTTATTGCACGTACAAGGGACCACACACACAGGTACACAGGCACACATATATAGGCATATATACATACAAAGATATTTGCGCATCCAATCTCACTCTTTCGAATCTGTTTCGTCGTCGTCGTCGTTGTCGTCTCCGCCGCAGCCGCCGCTCCTCCCGCCGTTAGCGCTGTGAGTCATGTTTATTCGCTGCGAAACATATGCTCGTTTTCTCCCTTCTCTCTCTCTCTCTCTTTCACAGTGACACAACCGACATTAGCTAAAACCATGACTACAATAACTTAAAAACCATAACAACAACAGCAGCAGCAGCAGAAGCCGAAAACAACAACAAAGGACAGTACAAAAACAACTAAGCAACAAAAAAAGCAGCAGCAACAACAACAACGTAAAAGAACCACATTTAATCGTCGGTTAATTGCCTACTGCTCTAAACGAACTTCATGCACAATGTCGGCCGGAATAGGTCTATGGAAACCGCGTTGTGCACAATAGAGATGTAGCATGTTTTGCCAGAGAATGAGCCTTACTAGTTACTCTGTCACAAGGTAGGACTCTTGTACCGCTGTTACGCGTTTTACCTTCGTCGATTCTTCATAAGCACGAATTATACTTGTTTCGCTCAGCTCTTACTAGATATTTTTGGAACCAGCTGCATCGTGATAGTGGGCAAATAAAAACACAATTTGCTACTATGACTATGTAGCTTTACGGTATGGATAAATAACAGTCATAGTAAAACAAAAGATAACAGATACACCTGAGACTAATTTCTAACCTCTTCTTTTAGTGCTGACAAAGTAAGGCCGAATAATCTGAACAACTACCAATATAGTATGTAACATGTAACTCCAACCATGTCTAGCAGAACCATCCTTATGCAATCTCGCTGTATCCAGGATGACGAGCTCTATGACGATTCTTTTCTTTTTGTCACATCGCTAGTATTAGTTAAGAGGCTTGAGCTTGTGCAGCCTTTTTTCGCCTAACTGAGGGCATCTTGTATCCAACAGTGATATGGAAGAGGCGTTTGCCAATCCTTCTTCTAACCTCGTACGTTGTGCCGCCCAGTCTGGTCGACAATGTCGTAAATAAAATAGTGATACTATTTGAAAGCTATTGCTTACCCTGCTAGAGATTTTCCGAGTTTTGCTAAAGGTATACTAACTCTTTAGTCTCTTTTCGGGGTCGGTTAACGTGTAGCCAAAATACCGTTTTCTAACGGTCCGTAGCTGTTCCGTCACTTTTCGTACATTTATTGCATTCCCGTCCAAGCTGCGTTGCTTCCAACATGACTTTAAAGGTCCGGGATGAAGTTTAATCCTGGCTATGCTTTCTATCGTTTGCTTAGTTTGGCGAACATAATAGCGTGTTTTGTCGTCAAGTAAGAGCCGGGGGAGAGTTAATTTTTTTAACGAGTCGACATAGAACAAAAAGCGATTCCAACATCTCCAAGATTGAATGGCAAGGATAAGGACATAATTCACCTAGAAGGTTTTGGGAATGCAGAATGCACATGCGTTACTAGCAGCCTGCGTGACTAGTATAGGGCTCACAAACCCACTAAACCCAGATTCCTCCCCACCCTCCCATCATTAATACTTGGCATTTGCTCGACGGCCGTTTTTGACATTGAACGAGAGCTACTGTCCCGGAACCTACGACTGCTAAACCCCCGGACATACCCTTGTTTTTAGTGGGTTTGTGGGTCCCACAGTAGTCGGTGCTAGCTGCCGGTGACGCATGTGTGTCATGCATTTCCGAAGCCTCCCATATAAAAAAATCTCGGTTATCTGCGTGTTATCTTTGAACCTGTGTCTGCGTCAATATCGGCAATTTTTGGCTTTAACCTAATGACACATTTCTATAAGGCCGCCGGAGCAGACCTAAGTGGTGTCTTATATCTTCTCCAAAGAGATGAACTCACGAAGCCTTGAGCTCTTATTATAGAATAGTTTTGGCTTGTTCTTTGCGGAAACCCGATCTCAGAATTAACCTTTATAGACTATGTGGGCTATCATGCAGTAGGAAGTCGAGACCTTTGCTAACCTCGAAATGTGACAGCAGCCGAGACACAGCGCTCGGCTTTTTACAGATTTTCTACAATCCTTGCATTAGTCGTTGGCGCTTCTTGGTTGAAGCTGCTCAATGTAACACACAATGAGCAATTATGGCCGTCACTATAAATAATCATACGGTGTTTTCTAAGCACTTAATCCTTGTTTCCACCATGCTTTTCTCATTGAATTACCCGAGATAAATGAACGACGATTTGAATTTATAAATTAGAGATCGACAAATAGAAGAAGACCGAATCATCAGCAAGAAGATCACAAGGAAAACACAATTTACTAGTTGTAGAACCTTAATAATTCCTACTAAATACATCAGTATGTGTGGTCGTGTAATTCATTACTTGCATTACTGTACATTCTATTTTTGTCAGCAAGTACAAGACCCTCCGGTTTTAACTGCGATCATTCATACATTGACCCCATTTAAACAACAAGCCCACACTTAAAAAGATGCGGTTGGGGCTTAAACGGCATGGCGTCATACTATATCATGAACCCTCGCAGTGCTACAAGTGTTATAGTTTGGACCACTTCGCCGCCAATTGTAAGGCCCCAAAACCCAGATGTCGGAAGTGCGGCTCTATGGAGCACCTCAGAAAAGATTGCAACGCTCAGGCCCGCTGTTGTTTATGCAACGGGGAGCATGAGGCCACGTGGGGAGCATGTCCGCAAAGACTGCTACGCATGGAACAACTAAAGAGAGCCTCGCGAAGCATGGTACAGAAGCAGCACGACGCCCCGTCAGTCCCAATCTGCGTACCAGTATATAACGTGCAAGCATCCGACAATTTTACGAAGCGAAGCTGGTCTTCGGTCGTAAAGAATGGGATAAAAAAACTTGACGGTGGATGTCGTATCCCCACGACACGCATAGAGGAAGCTGACCGTATCGCATTAAAGCCGGCAGCTCCGTCACAACAGCCAGACATATCGGCACAACCATCAACAGACAGTATTGTAGAAGAAGTACTCCGCAGACTATCTCCAATTATACAAGAAACTATAACGAGCGTTATTTCAAAAGTCTTGGACTCCGTACTGCCAGTTGTCATACGCGCAGTAAGCGGGGCAATGGCACAGCCAGAGAAGAGCATCATGAACGCTACCTCGCTGGCTGAGTCGATCCAGCTAGCTTTCTATAATAATGCCAAAGAAACTGCGGCACCCCCCGTGAATCAAAATGACTGCCTTGACAACAACAGCATTACGACCGGTGGATCAAAGACCCAGTGACGCTCGGAAAAGACCAAACACAAGGAACAAAAGCTTACGCAAGTTATCAAAGTAGTACTATGAAATTGCGAAGGGTGGGGTATTAGAACTGTTAGGCGCGGAAGCACTCCGAGGAGTGGATACTCTAATTTTGACGGAAACTTGGGCTGTAAAACCTTTTACTTTGGGGAGCTTTTACGGATATCACGCATTTGCACATAAAGGCGAGGGACGGGGTAGACCACGTGGGGAGGTTTCAGTATTTACGAGAGCAGAAATTGGAGAAATGAAAATAGGAATAATAGCGGAAAACTTAGTAGCAATAGCGTCAAGGGGGGTGGAGATTGTGGCAGCTTATGTAAAACCGGCAGGTGTAGAGTCTCTTGAGACCATGACAGAACGTACTATGCTCGGGATCGAGGCTGTGCCTAGAAAAGCACCTATGATTCTAGCGGGGGATTTCATAGCCAGGTTGGACAAGGGAAACTCTGAACGAACTGAAGCATTCTTGGAGATTATGACGGAGATAGGCTGTTGGTTAGTCAGCGAGCCAGGCCTAAACACATTTGAATGTAGCACAGGAGCGTCAGTCATCGACGTTTTTGCCACAGACGGAAACGTGAATGATATAACATTTTTAGGGGAAAATACATCTTTTCGAGAAGGAGCGGGACTTAGAATACATATACCCATGGGAATGACACTCAAGATTAGCAGCAGTGGGGAGGAGTGTAGCCGTAGGCTGGGGACCGGAACAAAATTGGATAGTGAGAGATTCTTAAAGGGAGTTGGCGAAGTGTGCCCACCAGGGAAAATTCACATAGAGTCATATGAACGTAAACTGGTAAATCTAATCAAAAGTGCAATAGTTCCGCGTCAGAACAAAAAGAAAGGCCCTGGTTTAACGAGCGGTGTAGAGCAGCAAAAAATGCAAACAGGCTAACTAGGGACTACGTAAAGATTTTTTCCGGTAATGAGGCCGTTTGCTATAATGATAAAGAAAATGACGCAAAGGACATACAAGGAAGAGAAACAGAAGTACTGGGAAAACTAGGAGTGGAAGTTGTTACGAGAGGCAGAGGAACATCCGCACAAATGGCTAAAGCATAAAAGAAAACAGCAGTGCCCAGTGGAGACTGAGAGACTAATTAAGCACTTTGCTGGTATGCTACTGGGAGCTGACACCACTCCAAAAGAAATACTATTATACAATGGGCCTTGTGACAAAGACACAGAGCTTGCACGGGAAAGGGTAGTTCGCGAGGTCACAATCGAAGACGTTGTCAGCGCAATTGAAAGAGCGCCTAGAGGTAAAGCGGCCGGAAACGATATGATAAGAAATGAGCACTTAAAAAAACGTTGGCACTGGCGCCATGCTGGAAAGCTCTATTCGATGAATGCCTAAAGTCCGGGAAAATGCCTAAGCGTGGAAGGAGGATACTCTTATTGTTATACCTAAAGGGAAGGGCATAGAAACAGAGCCGGGAGCTTGGAGGGGAATAACACTTAAGAGTTGCCCTTATAAGATATTCTCGGGGATAATATCAAATTGACTTGAGCACTTCCTAGAAACCAGAAACGCAGTACCAGAAGAACAACACGGGTTTAGAAAATCCAAGTCGACCCATACGGCCCTGCGCCAATTGCTAGCAGAGATTTGGGAAACTCTAGCCGAGCCAAGAAGACCGTTATATGCGGTATTTATAAATCTTAAAGCCGCCTTTGACCTAGCGCCGAGAAACATAATTATGGAGAAGCTAGCCTTGGAGGGAGTTCCGAATCAGCTGTTAAAAAATTTGGGGGCCATCCTTAGGGAGAGCATAGTATGCATCGACAACGGTATAAGGATTGTGGGAACAGTAACGCAAACTACCGGCGTGGCTCAAGGAGACAAACTTAGCCCGTTGCTTTTCTCGGTATTATTGGGAGGGCTACCTAACCGTGTGAGACAGGGGTGGACTCGAGAGTGGGCAAGTACTTTAATGTATGCAGATGACATTGTAATTTATGGTAGGAGTCTATTTAGGGTTAAACAGGGACTGGAACGAATAATTGTTTATATGGACGAGATGGGGTTTAGAATAAACTGGCAAAAGGCAGTAGCAGTTAAGTTTCGACGAGGGGGACGATTAGCAAAAAACGACGTTATTCGAGCTAGGGACAATGTAGTACAATTTGTAAATAAATTTACTTATCTGGGTGCCACTATAACGTCGAACGGTAGCAGTTTCCGAAGACATATAGAAAGCAGAGTGGGAAAAGCAATGCGAGCGGCAGCAGCAATTAAGAGCCCGCAAATGTTGTCAATACATACCGCCTCCGCTCTTTTCAAAATTAAAATAGAACCAATAGCAACATTCGGTATATCACTTATATGGGAAAAATTAGGGAGAAGCAGAACTGCAGTTACTAGATAGACCCAGATTTTTCTTTATGAAACGGGTTTTGGGTTTAGCCAATTCAAGTAAGAATAGAATAGTTCATATCTTAGAGGGGGGGGAGTTTAATGACACAGGAATTACAACTTCGATGGGATTTACCTAGGACGAAAGCGTTTGAGGTTTATACTTTGAAGTGGACGGAAAAATTGAAGGGAATCGATATAGGAATATATAATACGGTAGCCATGACAAGCACGGCCTGGCGAGCAGCGGGATATAAAGGCAGACATTTAACTACGGCGTTTGCAGCCCACGGGTTTCATCACGTGTTATGTCGCACGGAAGAATTCCACGATTCTCAGGAGTGTTGCAGGTGCACGAGGTGCTCTGCCCAGTGCGATAGATACCACACCGCAGCATGTCCTGCAGTTCAGTCAATAGCTGAGCTAGCAAGAAGAGTAAAGACCCAATGACGTGAAGGAAGCACTAGTTGTGTCTGGTGTATATGTTTATAATTTTACCCAACCTGGGGGTTAGTAAACCATAATAATAATGAAGAACAAATAGAGACTCATCGTATAAAACAATAACAACGCATTATATTGTGTTGCTTGCAGTTGTTCAAAGCGATATATTTTATTTCCGCTTTGCGATAACAGAACTCTCACGGCAGGCGGAAGAGTGAGCGTTGACGTATGATCGCTGCGTGAATTTATGACAAACTTTACGCAGAGTTTGACCTTTGCTTGTCCTTGGGCCGCGTCGCCCAAGCTCGTTCCGACGTTCTCGAACTGCTGAGTCAAATGCACACAACCAGCCAGGCCACGAGGCCGCAGGCACAGCGACCGAGGTTGACACCCTTCCAACGGGCCCATTCCTCCGAAGTGACGTTTCCCTAGCGAAACATTAATATGTTCATACACAGGACGACATACAATGCGATGAGGCTAAATGCCGCGCTAAATCGTTTACGAGTATTATCTGTGTTTATGAAATCACTACGCTATATGGATAATAATTTCAACTAAATTTGCCGACGAATAAAAATGAAGAAAATGGAACCGGGGAATACAGCCGATCCAGTGCTTTGCTGACAGATAAGTAACAAATGTAATTCTGAACGCATCGCCAAATATAATCATGCTTGCCGGCAAACTTGCGGTGACACACTGTGGCGCCCGATTCTGTCGCCTGCATAGAGCTAGTTTGTATCAGTGATAACTTGGCTAGAATGCAATAGATTTCTGAATTGTAACCTTTGCGAATAATTCTACACAAATGTGTAAAACGTTTAGCCGTTTTTTGCTTAAGGATGAACATAGGAATCCGCAAAAGCATGCGGCTTTGTCTATTCGAAGTGGGTTTCTCCCCCTGATTCTCTTTTCTCCCTTCTCGGTGCTTCCTTTAGAAAAGGCCCCGTTTAGAAAACCAAATGTATAAATGTTATAGCCTAAAGTTTTTTTCTATTCAACGCATGTGGTTTCCTTGGTAAACAATTTTGAGACGACTGCAGTGAACATGAGCTTAATAATTCAAGCTCCAGGAGGCAAGTGGAGGGCACCAGTTCCCAACGCAAGCCATTATAGTTTTGATGGTAGGATGAGTCACATAAAAGGACTATTTTCCTTAAAACTTAGTGAGCTCGTAAACGTCTGTGCAACGGTTGCTTGGACTAGTTGTGGTCAAGTTGTTACTTAGTACCACATTGATTGTGTTTACCACTGACAATTCTACCGATAAAAATCCTCACAACATTCCCTTCAAATATTCTCTCGCGCGACTGTAGGAACGATTTGGGTCCTTCGGCTAGAATATTTTACTTTCTCTACTGTCTCTGTCGATCGTGTGATCTACGACGCTATGTTCTCGTGAGCGCGTAATTGCGCTTTATCAAGGGATATTCGTAAAACAGGGCTTAGCATTTTTTTAGAATAACTTTTTTGACACGCAACACCTAAGCAAGATGGAAGACCAACGTGTCGGAGGGATTCAGTATGTGAGGAGCTAATTTTGTGGCTTGGAGGCAATTTTCAGCTTGCTGGACGCTCTAAAGACTATCGTATGGTCAACATCCATGAGGTCTATTCAGACTAAAAAATGATCTAAACGACTGAGAAGCATTCTTAGCGCTGCCACTGGCAAATAAACTTGTTTTAGACGCCAAAACAAAGACCACAGTTCAGCAACGTCTGCTTTACAAGTTAACGATCACACCCCTCACACCCGTATTGTATATATATATATAGAAAACCTTGCCTTTATATTTGCATGTATTTTAGCAACTGTCGCCATCCGACAAGAGCAGCAGCCAAAACAAGATCTGCAAGGAAAATGCGATCAACAAGAATAGCAAAAAGCAAGGTAATGGCAGAATCGCTGATCTCAAACGAGCAGCAGCAGCACATACGTACCCCGTAGGCAAGTTTGTTGTCGAGCTTTGTCACGGTTAGTCCTAAGATGAGAATTGCAGGATAAATAACCGATGTGAATACAAATCGGTTCGGCCGCCGTTCAGCCACCATCTGCTGGTAATTTAATCTGCACGCACACATGTCACAACAAAATCATCCAGCCATAAGTACGAATATATGTATATATATATATATATATATATATATATATATATATTATATTATATATACAGATCTTAAATGGCAATTTTTTTCAAAAGCACTCTGACCTTTTTGCCAACCTTGGAATGAGTCGGTTGATAATTAGTTTCTATGAATGCCATTATCTTGTACGCTGAAAGCACCAAGCAAAAATATGCCTAGAAGACTCCAATAGCCAGTTTGAGTAGCCAGTAGACTTTACGTTAACTACACTATTATGCTTAAGGTTAAAACTAGCCCATAAGTAGCTTTGTTTTCGTCAAATCTTCATGCACAGATAGCACAGCTAAAAATGATGGTAACGATGAAACACCATACCCGTCGAAAGATGCAATCACGCTAACGATAACAAGAAAGTAGAGGACCATCTGCAACAGATGGGCCTGGCCTCCGACACCCGCGTTCGATCCGCCGAAGATTCGTTTCACCTATGATGAAAAGCCACCAGGAACATAGAACGCGTTAATTCAGGAAGCTGATTCCGAAATCCTCTGATAAACGATCAAATCGGGCTAAGGGAGATCTAGACGTGCGAGGCCTGAGCGGGATATTGGGCGCGACGTTCTGATCTGATTGGGACGACCATCTCCGTAGACTTAGGCAGGCGTCTTACCTCGTCGTCGTCGGCGGCTAGAAGCAAGAGGAGAAGGAACAAGCAGAGGCCCGCCAGAAGACCCTGGGCCACTCGACCCGCTCTGGCTAGACACGATCCGTAGACCTCGGAATGCGCTGAAGGCTTTGCGGCGACAGAGCGAACGATTGACGGGCTACCCACCGGCATTGAGGGCAACGGCGCATTTCGACGGCCTGTGGGCGAAACAGACCAGGAAGTTCTCTTGGCGTTGGTGTCATGATTAGTGAACGAGTGAGCAGCTGCGCTACTGCAGTACAATTAATGTCTTGGGATCGGTCGGGAAAAGCCGGTCCGGGTCGCAGCGAAACAAAACTTCTAGAATTAAAAAAAAAATTAAAATGTTGTTTTTAATTCTAGACCATCCTCCGTTCCCTACGGGCTTGGAACTTAACCTGAGGTATATTTTCAATGCACCGAGGGCCGGACATAATAAGATATCTAAGATCCTTGTGGCAGCATGGCCGCTAAGATAGGCGAAACTTACGTGTGAGGAACCTGTCGACGAACAGCCTCGATACGAACACCTGGTCATCGTCCTCCGGCTCTTCAACCACGGCTCTATCGGCCAGAACTTCCTGCTCGACCTGAACACAGGTTTCAGGACCGCTTCCTTCAGCGGGGCCGCGTCGGTCGTCTATTTGGCGGATTCATGCGAATACCCATGAAGTTCCTGCAATGGGGATTGTGCTGTCGGATAATCCTGTCGTGGCGGCTGTTCAAACGGTTGCTGTCGTTTCACTTGCTGGCGAAGGTGCTGATGCTGTTGCTGTTTATGTTGTTGACGACGTTGTGATTGACGCGCGTCCTCCTCGGCTAAAGCATCCGATCTCTGCGCAGATGCAGCGGAGGCCTGCAACTGCAGGTGAGTGCCAACGTTTACCGATTGTCAACGAGCGGAAACCAACCAATTTAATTGTTACGATTAGATTCCTGGTAAGTGTTATCTTTGCAATTTGTAATTGGAATAACGCAGCATTTCAAGTCGTGATCAAAACGTGCATATGGGCGACAATGTTCTTGTGTTTGTGCGTGTGCTCTATGTACGCCGGCACGTTTAGGTTCTAAAATTCGCCTATTGGCAGCAATCGACAATGCTGATCGAATAGTGAATTCTAGTTGGATGTCTATCTTTGTTGTAGGTGATACGAGGAAGACTTTCTGACCTCATCTGAATCAATCTCAAGCCTTTGTGAGGGCGTATAGTCTACGGCGTCTCCTTTGGTGGTGGGGTCCTGATCCTTAGTATGGCTCTGCGGGCGTTGTCTTCTAAGGCCAAATTTAAACCTGCTCCAAGGCTTGCTTTCTCTGTTGTCCGCTGTGTCTTCAGCCGTGCTAGCCTCTTCAAGTGCATTTGATCATTCGTGGTACGAGATCTATCTGAAGGTTGCGTGCTAGCCGAATCGACCTCGTTTCGAGAACCGGTGATCTGTTTTACTTCGTCATCGTCTTCGCCATCTGAAAAATCTGAATTATGGTCAGGAGCGACTGTAACTAAGTTGGGTATAGAGACTGATCTATATATATACGTATATGTGTGTATTAGGTTCTAGAGGTATGACGATTTTAAACTAAACTTTGGAGTGAATATTCTTGCCAAAATTACTGTTTTTAAACATAAAGTTAGCTGTTGTAAATGCACTGCTACGATATGCGACCAACGCTAAAATTTCAAAGCAGTAGTGCTTTGAAATATCTTTTGACCAATTTTGTCACGTCAAGATAAATCTTCACCGTTCATATACGCCGCGTTTGCATTCACTAAAGACTGTTACCGGGAACTTTAACGAGGAACAACCTACCCGCAATACTTCAGAACCCAGGAATAACTTGCCCAATACTCAAGCTGCGTTTTGTTCTAGCCCCTTGTGAATTTCTGGACTAATCGAATTTCTCCCTAAGGAAACAGTAGAAAGATATTTGAGATATTCACATGCCCAAAGTAAAGGGTATTTTAAAAGTAATGTGGGGGAGACTAGGCTGAAGGGAAACACATGATAATATATATATTTTCGAGTAGCAACATCAGACTAGCAACGTTTTGAGAAGCCTTTACATTACAGCATGGTTTCTTAAAACGAGATATGTACATATATAAGAGGAAGAGGAATAATAAATATTTATTAACATAAAAAAGTCAATTACAAATTATCTTAATTTAAACTAGTTCGGCCATCGAGTACTAAAAAGTTACGCTGTGTTCTAAAATAATCCGAATCTTCCCTGAACATTCGTTGAAGATGTTACAATAATCAAACATTATGTCTTCAATAGCGGTGTAATGAAGACGTATGACGCCTTTAGAAGAGATACAAGTATAACGTTTTTAATGGCACATTATATAGAAGGGCCTGCATTTTTTAACCGAGCGAACATGAAGTTAGTCTGCTTTTAACGACTAAAGAAAGCTAGCCTATTTTTTTTCGGGTGGATGAAAATGCATTTACGCACACCCGCCGATATCAAGGCGGGTGGTGTGGAGCTAAACAAAGAAAGCTAGTCTGCCTCTCCTACCGCCAATATAAATGTTGACAGGGTTATGAAATCAATTACAGAATTTGTAGGTATTATAAAAAACGTGACATAAAGCGTTAACACATGTTCTTATACCCTGATCTAAACGCAGTTTCTATAAAATCCGTGCTAAGCGACATCTTAGAACAACGGTATATATATATATATATATATATATATATAATAGTGGTTTATTTTATTTAGATATAAACAAACAAAAGTAAATTCTAAGGTTGCAGATGGAGACCGTTGTTTTTCTTACCTTGATTTTCCCTGTCCTTGCGTGCAGCTGGTGTACTCTGGGAATCATCTTTGTGAGCTGCGGTCCCAGAATCTTCTTGAATGGTTTTCTTTCGTCTCCAAGGCGCTGCGAACGCCAATCTTCGACCGGTCTCCGTGGTCTCCGCTCCGGAGGACTTGGCCTGTAAATTAGACTTCGTTGTTAAAACCTTTTTACACATTTGAATAAAGAAATAAATAAAAACCGTATTTTTTTATATTATATTAGCTAGAAGAATCTACTACGAGAATCAGGTATCCGCTAGCAAAAGGTCAGAAAGGCATTGCCTCGTATTATCTGTAGCGGGCCGAACATGTTTCAACATAAGCATAAAGCAGTTTGACGACACATTTGCCTACAGCACATGAGTGCGAGGAGCACTACTAAAAAGACGATAAAAAGCTTTTTACAAATGTCAAAGGAACATATCTGTTCTTTTAGTGGGCTTGTCATACCTCAGAGACGTCCTCGATTTGATCGACTGTTGTATCTTCGCCGGCAGGCTCGGTCGGTTTAACGTCGGCTTTATCCTGTGTTACTGAACTTCTGCTGCCACGAAGCCTGGGTATAAATCCCAAGCTTCTACGCTTACTGCCAACCTGCAAAGTGTGCATTTATTACATCTGCATCAGATACTCGCTAGGATCTAAACCATAAGGAGGAGCGTATGCAAACTACATTTACGCAAGAAGGTTTCGAATCTGAAGACATTTTCTATCTGATCTGCCCTCCACGTGAACTACTATGGATTAAGAAATTGTGGAAGTTTTCCACGTGTCACCGTTACTCTTTCGTTTTTTCGGTACGCTGTACAAGAATCCAGATACAAACATACGGTTCGAACTCGGTATCGTATAGCTCTCTTTTAGTAGGCATACTCGTACATCAGGTTTACCTTGAAAATTAAATTTTTCGTTTACTGTAGACTCAAGGCAATGTCGCTAACACAAAGTGAGAAAAACAAGTAGTGCATTCGTTTTTAGGTTTCCTTCGTTAGGCCACTTTTTCCAAAGAGACAGAGATGATACGACTTGTTCAGCGTATGACCATCGCACAATGCCGTCGGACCTCTGGGCCAGCAACTCTTTAGCGCCCCTCCAAGGCAAGGGATTCGCATTTCAAGGCAGCAAACCGTGTTAGCCTTTGGTTTGCACGTTCTCGAGATGTACGTGAGTGTTGGTTATCTAGGTTTCCCCCCGCGGATGACTTTGACATTGTCTGTCGACTAACCTCGACAGCACTCCTGGAGACGCCGTCTGCCGTCTTGGAGGTTTCAAGCTTCCCTCCCTCCGTTTGAGGTGGGGAATTGCTACGTTGACTTCGTCTATCGTCGTCTTCGGCCTCACCGTGGTCGTCCTCTTCATCCTTGACTTCGTCCGCTTTATCCACGTCTGCAGTTGGGATCACTTTTGGCGGCAACGACTGTTGAGTAGTTCGAGCCCGGCCGAGCTTCGGCAGAGAAAATCGCGGCTTCCGCGTCGCTACCGCGACCTGTTCGTGATTAGGTAACGTTATCACCTTATCGCCCAGGTTTTTCGCGTAGTCGCAAAAGTTCTCGAGCTTAGATTCTCTGCGTATAGGGCCGATTAGCCGTTTGTGTTAGTACTTGCGGTTACTTGCTACTTAAAGGTAGAAAATATAGGAAGTTTGTACACACTGAATGTACGAACAATCAGGGCTACATCAGAATTTTACTCATTAACGTGTGTACACACATTCGCCTGAATTGCGTGAGTTTTGCTAGGCCATGGCAGTATTAGGACTGGTGCGAATGTAAATGCTCTCAACAACTTTCCTGATATGGATTCGGTTGGTGAAAATACCTCGCCAGATGTGGTCGTCTTCTCCAAAGGCTGCTCCGCTTCATCCAGGTCCTTATCCTTAGCGGTGACATTAGTCTTAGCAGAAGTACTTTTACTCATTTCTGCGCTGTTAACCTCTTCGGCTGGCGACTGAGCCTGTTGATCTCCTTTAGATGGTTGCTGGCGTTTTCCCCCAAACTTGATGTGGAACCTTTGCTTAAGCTTTTGAGGTGCCTTTCCGGAGCTCTCCTAAGACGCACGGTCATACATTTTTTTACAGGATTGTTTTCGCCGAACGGGAAAAAAAAATTGAACTTCAGTAAGTTCTCATTGAGCTTAAAATGACCATTATTATACATCTTAATAGTTGTAACAATTAAAGGCATTTCACAGAAAAGGCTATACACATGTATATGCATATGGTGATAAATAGTAAATCAGTCAGTTTTGAGGACGGAGTTCATGTTAGCTTAAGGGCAACAACAAAAATACGCTTTATTTTGTTAAATATAAATGCAGCACTTACCTTAATAGTTAACAAAACAAATATTTGAAAAAAATTTAAAAAAGGCATTTGAAGACTTACCTTTACTTGTTCCCCGGAGTCATTCTCATCGCGGTCCTCCTTTCGTTGTTGTTTCTGCCTGGAATTGTGCTCGACCGCTCCATTTGATTCGTTGTCATCTCCCTCCCTTTCCTCAAAATGAATGCGTCGCTTACTTGGAGCCGCTACAGAGGTCGAAACTGCTGCCGACTGAGATGTCGTCTGCTTCAGGCCAGAGATTTCAGTCTCGTTCTTGTCTTCAAGGTCATCATCCTGTCCGTAGAGGGCGGACCGCGGACCCGGGCGAGCTACTTTCGTTGTCGGCATTGGGCCGACATGCACTTCAGTTGGAGCTTCTCCGTTATCCGCGTCCTGGTTATCGGTGTCCTGACCCCCGCTAGACCTCAGAGGTCGAACTGGCGACGAAGTCACCGAGGACGTAGTTCTGCCGCCGCTACCGGCGGAATGTGGCCCCGCCAAACCAAATGTCTGTAACCGCAATCGGAGCCAGTTAGAGGCGAAGTGTTGTACTCTACTTCGTAATTGTAGTGAAGAAACGTGCCTACTGCCGCTGCTCACGTACTCACGTACGCATCGCAATCAAAGCAACTACAAGAGCTACAAGCATAACCAGCGGGTCATCATCTTATACGGGCAGCTACCGTCTTAGTCGGACTCCATCTTGCTTTGAACGTAGTGTTTGAAAACGTCACATAAAGCGGGTCCGCTGGCTGCTATCCAAATCTAAGGAAAATCTAGATTTATAATGGCGATCTGAAAGCAGCCGGTTTAAACTGTAGACGGTACTTTCAGAGCGAGTTACCTAAACATTGCTTCTGTAATAATAATTATAACAAAAATTAAGCCGGTTAAATAATATACATAAACGCCAAATAACGTTGACTTAACAACTGGCTAATGCGTTTCCCCAGTTTCCGCCAGTAGTCCCAAGGCTCGCCGTAAACACAAACATGCATAATGCAAAGAATTAACACTCGTAACTAAATCTATTTAGCACATCAAGCAAACCCTTAGTTTCCGTTGCCGTAAGTCAACGCGTCTGATCATTTAAAATAGCTACTACGGTGTTTATATTAATATTGCTTTTGTTTCAAGAGCTTATACGTACACCTCTTCGTGGAGCTGGTCTGACGTCCGGCACCTTATCAATAGATTCTACGGAATCTTCACGTACCTGCTGCAGTAGGCCGTGTGCTGTCTAAAATATTACAAACATACAATAACGCTAAATTAGCAAAACTTAGAAAAGCATTCCGATACAGCCTCACTAAAAGAATACATTAGGGGGTTTAAATGAAAAAGTACCAACTGACGCTGTACTTATAGTTAAAGTATTTATTCAAAAGTAATCACCAGAAGCCTGAGCACAACCATCTAACTGTTTCACGACCCGAAAGCTTTTCTTTTCTCAGAATTTCTGCAGCTGTGACAAGAGTCAGTCCTCAGTATATGGCTGAGGAACGACTTAGTTTGTCGTCCGAGTTGAAGCGCCTCCCCTTAAGATGTTTTATAGATGTAAGGCGGATGCTTAAGCTGCTCCCACTCCCATATATATATATATATATATATATATATATATATATATATATATATATATATATATATATATATATATATATATATATATATATATATATATATATATATATATACATATATATATATATATATATATATATATATATATATACAGTCTTACTCGCCTGTGGCTATTTTAATAGTAATATCGATGCAATAGCAGATATTGTAATATATTATAAATATATTATGTTGGAGCTGCCATCAGCGTAGTGTCAGCATGTGCAAGCTAGCAGACCTAAGCCCAACACCACCGTTGGCGGGGGTTACCATGGCTGAATGATCTTCGTCGTCGCCGTCGTTTGCCCCGTAGGCATCAGCGGAGGGTGAAGTCCGAACCCCCTCGCGCCGAAGCGGTTGTAAGGCGCCGCGAGTCGCCGGCATCGGAGCACCGGATTTAGCCATCTTGGCTTGGTTTGCCAGCTACTGATCAACGTCGAACCTTGTATGCGAAGCCGACCTTCAAACAACAGAAAACAAGTTGCTCTT
Organism: Dermanyssus gallinae; assembly: GCA_003439945.1. Classification (NCBI taxonomy): domain Eukaryota; kingdom Metazoa; phylum Arthropoda; class Arachnida; order Mesostigmata; family Dermanyssidae; genus Dermanyssus; species Dermanyssus gallinae. The sequence continues at coordinate 61,322 of QVRM01005463.1, read as the reverse complement.
AGCCAATGAATGGTCTCACTGCGGCGCATATAAACGCCGACATCTGATGCTGCTGCTGCTGCTGCTGTTGAATACATATGAGGGTGTGCATGGACAGCGAGCAACTACCCCACGGCATACGTTTTAAAGCAAATGTTTAAAGGCGCACACCATTCCGAGTTCATAGGTAGGCGGCAATTCTGTACTCATCACACAGCTGGAGAAGAAGTGCGCGGCCCGGAACGAATGATATTTGGCTACGTGAGCATGCGTGTGGAAACGACATTACTTCTAAGCACTCATTGATTGATTCATAGCTGCCTGTAATGCTTTTGAGTTGGAGAGAAATGGTTCAATAAAGATATATTATGCTGCTAATAGCGAAAAGTGTATACATATCGTTAAGATAATAACTCCAGGCATTGTTCCTATATACAGAGATACTTAAATTTAGCTTTGTTTTAGCGGTTGTTTTAGTTTACTCAAAGAAGGTATTTATTTTGCATCTCTACATGTGTCTCACGACAACACAGGTTTGTACAATAGTTGTGTAGTATGTTTCCGTTTTCCTTGTTATTTTGCAAGTTTATTAATAGAGCTCATTCGTAGCTATAGTATGATAACGCTAGATGTCTGAATTATTACACATAAATATTTTTACTTCAACCCGTACAGCAACCAGAATGGTATACGTCAAATCGAAGTAATAGTCCTGTTGTGCGTTTCTACATTAATATAATAATTCTATCCAGAAGAATGCAAGATTCACAACGTAGAATAATATTAGCATGTAGGAAACTCTCACCGTAATTGTAACTTCTCTGAACAGCAGCTTGTTGTTCATTAAAGGATAGTACTACTTTATTAACTAACTGTACGGCGGTATACGGTGACATATATATATATATATATATATATATATATATATATATATATCTCGAATATATGAAGAGTAAATAACGCGCATGAATAAACGAAGCAACGATCCAACAAAGCAGTATAGTTTTTTGTTGCTGTTACCGTTACGATCGGCGCGGCCTATTGAAGAACAGATGCGACAACAGGTATGAAAGGCTGAGTTCTGATCTAAGCACACAAAGTCGGCCTTTAATCAGTTGTCATCATTTCGAACAGAAGTATTGCGTAGTGTAGGTAGATCGGCCATTCTACCGACCACTCCACCGACTTTATTGCGGGAAAACGCGAACACAGACTGCCGAGCTAGACGGACACATGAAAACTAAACATATCAGGCTAATCAGTATGAGTATTATAATGGCCTTGTAACGCGGTTACAGAGCCATTAGAACGTTAGGCCATAATGGGAGTCGATTTACAAGTGCGATGAATCCACTGCGAAGATGTCAACATACCAATCGGTCGCAGTACATCCTAGGATCAAACATATGTCGTTGGCAACGCTGTGTGTTTATTTTCAATTGAGCTTTCTGGTCAGATAAATACTGTAATCTATGTAAATACGACCGCACATAGTATATAGTACAATAATATTCGATAGATTTTGCTAAAGTATTTTCATGGTATATATATATATATATATATATATATATATATATATATATATATATATAAAGGTTTTTCTATATCCGATGGAAATCATACAACTGTTGCAGCGATCTAAGACTACTGTGCCGGGCATTCAATCGTTGAGATCATTACTTAGAATAGTTTGCTATGCCCAGAAATAGCGGCCACAGCGTACACGAGGCTTTTCGTTCTGGTAGCCTATCCAGGACACTTCTGAAGAAAAGCATACGCGAATTTTGAATTGTGCCTTGAATGTCGTAATAACTACTAGTCACCAAATATAACTTTACCACCGGAATTTGCGCTAATGTATGATTGCCCTTAAATGCAACTTTTGCTACTAAAGGCGGCTGGTGTCAAAGGCTGGTCAGATAACTTCCGGCTTAGTATTTTCTTTAACGTTTGTCGACTTATAGCTCATAGAAATCAACACATGGTCAAAACGTTGGATAAATAACTACTAGGTACTAAATAGACAATATTTTTATTTGTATTCAGCCAATGCTCACAAATGTATCCAACTAACTAGTAATTTACGCGTGGCAATTATATGTCACATGATGAATACGCGTGATAATTATATGTATCAGAAGTTTGGGCGTTGTTTATCTATGTAACGTCATGTGTAACGTGCCTTAACGTAACGTGTGCTCGGCGCTTCCGTGTTATGCTTTGATTAACAGACGCTGGCGAAAGATTTCTCGGTATCGTTGGTTACCAATGACTAGCTTTAAGTGCTCGCACGTTTTGTTAATAAGCGTTATGCAGTTCTATTTTTCTCTACACAACTTCCCATGAGCAGCCTACGACACCAATCAGTAAGTACAATACAATCATACTAAGACAATGCAATCACAATACAGTACAATCATACTAAGACAATGCAATCACAATACAGTACAATCATACTACAGCCTTAATATTACGCCTCTGCATGCTCGCTAGTTATGTATAACAGCATGGAAAGCATCGTGAGGGTACACTCACCTTTGAAAAACGAGCCCGCGATCCGAACCAAGAGTTGAATAACTCGAAGGCTAGCGGAACCATATGGACAGAAACGTTTACTTGGGAATATTGTCTTCCTTTTCACCCATGCACGAAATTATTCTTCAGTTTATCGGTATATAGATATTCGACGAACGAAGAAATACACAAATATCCATATGTATGCACATACTCAACACACACGCATTATTCGCACACATCGCGCGGGCTGCTCCACCTGAACCGCCATACCTGATCTACCATAAGTCTTAAATGGGCCCTATTAGATGCAGTTACGGGGCTCGTGACAGCTACATACAGGTCGCAAAACGCCGAATTCAGATCGCACGACAGTAGACCCGCCTCGTACATTAGACCTTAGTCGCGCGAGCATTTTCCGAGCACGGAACAGCCGTGAAGTCCACTGAGTGTTGAACATGGGTCGCCCTGGCTACAGTTGCCCAGGCGACCGACCCCGCATCATCACGGCGGGCGAAACCGTCGCCGTCGTATAGAATCGCGAACAAGGGCGGCTTGAACCTACCTCGGGCGGTGTGAGCGACATACACCCTGCAACTCAACATATTCATCTTTCTCTATCTCTATATGGAATGATTCTATGCTTCCAGCGTGAACGGCATGCATACGTACGATAAGATGACTCGAGCTATGTTATCAATATGTGTAATTTCTGCATAAGTCGTGCTTTTGTGTACTTCATGTCTAATTAGTACTGCAGCAAGCAGGAACCGTAACTGTCGCGCTATCTTCACGCCCGGACTTCATTGGTTCACTGCCGTCTGCCTTGTTTAACAGTAGCAGGCGTTATCTTTATGAGAAGGAAATGCTTTTGCCGGGTGTGGGTGTGTTTCTCGTTAGGAAATGTTTACCTATTTCATATAAACCAGGCGAAAACGAGAAGCGAGCAGAGCGGTAAATAGAACATATTTGTATTCAGCTAATGTTTATGCAAGTTTGTCCATCCCAACGTGACCAGTAATATGACGCGTGACGATTATATGCCACAAGTCAGACGTTCGGGTGTTGATTACGAGTGCAACGTGCCTAAGATTAAAGCGAGGTTTACGCGATGTAATTTTTGACTTGTAACATTTGACTAACCGTCGTTGACATAAGAATTCTCGATATCGTTGGCCATCAATGGCTAGCTTTAAACACTAGCAGATTTTATTAATAAGCGTCGCCGCAGTTATGGGGTCAAGCCCACCCAGAACTTTAAACTTTGAAAATCCAAAGGGTTCTAAGTGTCCAAGTACTTTTTTGCACTAAGCATTTGGCCGCCTCATCCTGGGAGACCGCGTGTCCCGTCCGGGTGGTACCGCGGCATATTACAGAAGATGTATGGAACTGAAGGAAGTTTGGACGTTTGTTATCGCCTGAACATTGGTTTGGGGATACACGGGTACCCTCTAGTATCCAGTGCGCCATTACGTTATTTAAAACAACGTGTCAAACAGTAGAATATATTATACAGCCAAGATAGCCGTGGGGGCGGGAAACCTCTATCTAAATTCCATAACCTTTTTAAATTGGCAAATAGACTTTCCTAACAAACCATACGATGCGTTTGGATCTTAGGCATACAAAATAGTACTTAGCTACACGTGGAAATCAGCAGCATATTCGCTGCAGCGGCGCGTAGATGTTGCTCTTACATTATTTTCGTGTTGTCAAACGTCTGGCTATAATACCCGCCCGTACGCTTTATATACTAGTAGGACTTGTACTTACGGCCAGAAAGGAGCATACCACACTGCAAGCCATAAGCTTTAGAACATTGCTTAAACATTTTTGTACTTTGATGTGTGTCTTTCCGTCTATGGAAGACAACGTTCCTTATTATATCAACCGTAGTGCGGTTAGGCAAAACCGTATTATGGTTGCTATGTTAGGGTCAGAGGAGCTGGGGCTCGATTTGTACAGTCGAGCATTTTTTTGTGATAGTAGCCCTGTTGTGCGTTCTTAGCGCTGTGATTGATTCGATTGTCGTCTTTAGTGTAGTGAGACACGACAAGGAACCTATGTGTGCTTATGAACTATAGTTTGTGTCCGTTATATTAAGTTAAAATACCAACGTGTTGTAGGAATTATTTTTCTGTTCGGACCTGACGCCGTAAACATACAACCTCTGGTTGAGTTTACGCTCAGTGCAGAACAGCATCAAACTGGCTTACATCATCGGGGTCAAAAAATACCGCGAACAATATAGCTACTCCTTAAAGAGACAGTGAATTCGGGCTTATATTCGAGTCGAAAGAATAGTGGATCGGGTTCAGATGAGGCCGAGGTGCTTGCAGCGCAATTTATGAACTTGAATCGACGAAGAACATCAATTCATTCATAGCAGTTTAGTCGAGGATTTGTCAACACAAACGTTTGTAGTATCACGTGCAAGTATTAGGCTAAGAGTAAACAGGGCACCTATGTTTTTTGAACTGTAGTCAATAATCGGGACTGACATCTCTGAAGGGACTGCGGTTTGAACTGTGGTCTCTTGGGACTGAAAGAGTCTCCTTGAGTTAGGCTTCCGTTAAGATCAAATAATCTTTACAATGATTAGAAATGCATCTTGTTATATCTTGACATACTACGTAGTAGACACGTAGGCTAGTTTATGAGAAGTCAGTTTTCGCAACTGCTGTTCAACAATCTGTCATTTCTGAGTATTACTTGATCTGGATCGATGGTTTGAGAGGAGGAAGGAGAGTCGTTTACAGAGAACTCGTTGTCCTTCCCTTGCGGCAGGACTCTACTAGGAGCCTCCTCCCGGTTTTTATTCTGTAAGTAAAACTGTTTTCTAATGTACTGTATTCTAAATGTTTACGTATGTGTCTAATATACTGCATTCTAAATATTTACGTAGTATTTATATACGCGTGTTGGTCTCGGCATACGCTTTTGCTAGCTACTGTGTTATCCGGCCGCGTCTTAACCTTTCTTGCGTACCCGTGTTCCGCAGAACTTCTATTACAAGGATGCGGCTATATGAAACATGTATTGTGTGGTAACCGGTAAAGGCTCGTGTCACAGTGCATGAGATCCCCATGCTCTCTGCTTTAGATCGTGATGTCTGAAATTAGTTCGTTGGTCATATACTTCCAGATATTCTTTATCTGCGAACCCTTGCCTCGTCTTTTACAATATGCTCAGAATGTCTTCGGCTTTCCCTCACTCTTTTAAGGGTAAGGCTTTGAAGGCGTACCGTTCTTTCCCTCGTTTGCTAGGCTAATGGCATAGCTCCAGGCCAACGAAAAGCCAACCAAAGCCCGTTGCATCCAAGGCTTGTATCCAAACTTTCCTGCTTTCCTTTTTCAAAGGTCATCCGCTCCTGCGCTTGTAACACGTAGACAACATTCGAGTAAGCAAGTGTTAGGGAGCCGCTTTTTGTTTTCAGGCAATATTGGAGCCATCAACGTTACTCTGAGGATTAAATTTTTAGCAACTTCGGTTGCCAGAGATAAACATTGCTTCTGCCTCGGTCGGCTCAAGAATATAACGGCGTATGCTAGACGCTTATACTAGGTGGGTCAAAAAAATCGTACATGGGATATTGTTCGTACATCGTCTGTCTACAAGCAACAGACGAACAGAGACCAAGCGCGTTTACACCACGAGCAAAATATACAGAATCCTTAGGCCCAAGATACTCGTCTAATGCGCATATCACAACATAGTTGCTCTTATATCCCTTTTTGGGGGGGGGGTACATCTTGAGGTATCTGAGCAGACAGTGATCCCACGGGATCAGGTCCGGGCAATGTGGGGTATTCCCGACATTTGAAACTTTAGTTTGCGTAATTCGGCCATGGCAAAAAGAGACGTGTGAACGTGCACATTGTCGTGGTGAAACAACATAGGCTTCCTCTGTATCACGGGCAGCGTTCTTTAGCTGGTCCATGAATGTTGCATACTTCTCCCCAGTTATCGCTCTTTCTGTGAAAAGGCAATCAGCTAACAGAGTACCCCTTGCACCCCACAAAACGAACGCCAAAACCTTTCCGGTCGAGATGTGACTCGTTACCCTGCTGGGAGGCCTTTTGCCACGTGCGGTCCACTCCGTGGTGGTATATTCTCGTTCTAGAGTGAAGTAGTGGATTTAAATGTTGTGGTGGCTACGAATTGGTTCAAATAAACCCGCGGAATTCGTCTTAAAAGTTTCTTAAAATTCTTAAAATTGGTCGACAAAATTGACACGCGTGCCGGTTTTTGCGCAATTATTAGCGTGTACGGTAGCCAATTTGATCTACTGTTTTCCAATGTCTGAGCGCCCGCTCACATTGGAGCTGGATACTTTAAATCTGCCCGTTCAGGTAAAAGAGGCTAGTCAAGTTCTGCACTCCCTTCCGAGAGAAACGAATGCGGAGCCAGACCAGGCTTACTATGAGCACTGGGTGCAGTCTGAGCCACTCTTGGTAAACCATCTTTTGCCGCAGCCGACAACTGTATAATTGTCTATGTTATATGCGTACTCAAAATGAGTGAAATAAATATGGTGATGATACCATCTGAGAGAGAAGAGCTTACAACTCATCATAAGAAGCCTTTAGAACTCCCACCAAATTAGTCAACAAACGTAGGATATGAAAAGGACTTGGCAAAAGTTAGATACAGTATTTTAACCATCTCACTCATATACGAAACATTTCCGCTCTCAATTCCAATTCTCACTGAACTCACTTGACTACAAGCCAGAGTGTAAGACAAAATTATCCATATATATATATATATATATATATATATATATATAACGAGCAAGAATTTGAAGTGCTAAGAATAATTTAGTACCTGTTTTTTCCGACACGGTTCAAACGACGGTGCTTGTATTCGGCGTAGTATATTAACAGTACAGAATAATATATTAAACCGAAGAATAATGTACACTCAGTCTGCCTAGCTTTATGTGGCATCATAAACTAGGCATGTACATCTAGATCTACAAACAATCGATTAGGGGCAGTGATATTCCACCACCAAAAATGCACTCACCAGTTATCGCACAATAAGCTTTAGCTTTATTTGAAATGTATTCATTCTAGTATTCTGATACCGAGGACCCAGCCCGTTCAAAAGGGGCTAACGTTCGTTTTTATATTTTTCGCTTTATTATCTAAGTCGCCATGGCGAGTTGGCAGGCTCACCGAGAATCCTGGAGCAGACTTGACTGCCGCTAAGTAGCTTAAATGAGTGCCTTCAGCGCATGTGAGTGTTTACCAAGGTGGTCGTCATAAAGCCGTTGCTGGCGGGACACGTGCTACAGGGCTGGCTTGCCCTGTTTTTGGAGCTGCCAAAAAGCCATCGAAGCACGAAGCGTTGGGCGGCACCTGCCAGAGATTATTGAAGTGCCGAAGGTAGCTGACGTGCTTGAGATGTTAGAAGTGTGAGGTGCCGCGGTGCCGTGTTCGAGCTGTACGTTCGTTAAGGGCTGGCCCAGCCCAGGGATCAGGCGATAAGCGTTGGCGACTTCGTTGGTAACCAGATGCACGCAAATGTCTCTATCCGGCCGCCACGGGTCGCTGTCAGGAACCCGCCGACTCGCTGAGTCCGTCCTGAGACTTCACTCCCGTGAGCGGATATGGAAGACCGGTTTGTTCCGTAGCGACCACGGCCAGTGTGATTGAGTCGTCGGCAGCCACGAAGCCCTCGGACTCAAGCGCTGACAGCGACAAGATGCGTCCACCCAAACTTCGTCCTGGATCTTCCCGCCGACTGACGCCCTAGATGGACACCAATCAACATTTGAGCACATGTCAGCAGCTGAAACGACCGCGCTAGAAGCTAGTAATGGTTTTTTTGCATCGTTTACTCTGAATACCGCCAGTTCTTGGTTCATGACCGGATCGCCAATAATTCTAACAACTTTGCCCTTCTCAAGCGTACCTTATACGGTCCCCATCTCATTCCCCACCGCTGTTACAACTGATTTTGCAGCAACTACTGACAGACAGAAGTAGGCGACAGAGGCAAGACGTTATGTCTCTGATGTTCAGAAGGGAGAGGCTCCAACATTTTGGTGAGTACACATCGCAGGTGAGCGCACAACCATAATAATCACTCTCATAGACAAAGTATCGACAATACACGTAACTTGGCGTTCTCCTGGTTTCGCTTTCTTTTAGTGTTGACGTTTAATATAATCCCTTTGGAAAGTGGTAATCACATAACTATGGGTGCACGAGAAAGGTTTTCAATTTGTTTTCCTGCCAAACATGTTTAACATTGACTTACTTTATCTACCGTTTACCGATACTAGTGAATATATTAAATAAATGATTCTATGAAAATTATACTCTTTACAATATAGTGCAAATTAAATGTATATATATATATATATCGTCTCTTACCGGTTTTAGATAGTGGCTCGAATATCGGGTCCTGCTCGCATCGAGGATGTGTTGCCTGCTCAGAGATCTTCAGTCGAACACAATAAAGTGTAATCTTAATTTTGATAACTCTGCGTGCGTCTGTTAGGGCTAATTGTAGAGTAACGTAGCAAAACTTCATTTATTCGGATAGACTTTTAAATGACTGAAAGATATAATAGAAGTCATAACTTTTCCGCTTTCTATTCATCCGATGACAGTCAAATACCCCGCCCTGTTTCTGAGTTGAAGCGCTCCATAAGGTATACTGTACGTAAAAGAATTACTAATTTGAGAAGCTATAGCATATCATAAGAGAGAGAGAAATAAATTGCCGACGAGCTGTAGAAAATGCTACATACGCGTGCCTTCTGAGTGTTGGGGTACGGTTGAATTTATAATTTTTTTAGATGTTTCTATTGTATACTTCTCAGGTGTGAGCACTTGACCCGTTGCACAAGCAGCTAGTGGTAGCAGCTAATAATAATAATAATCATACTTATTATTATTACTTCTAATGTTTCTCGAGGATGTATCGAGTGACTTTCGCTCTAAAAGTCAGTCTTTCACTCTGAGCGAGAAGCACTTAGTAGTAGAGTTTACCTTACTGTAAGAACATACATATATTTTCTGTTGAGCTTCGATAACTTTTTGCCATATCCCAATATTGTACAACATATTGAGACAGTTCTCCGAGCATCCTATATAGGGTCGGTCGGCAGCTCTGCATGCTGGAAATGTATCATGATTATTATTAGTGTTACTACGCACGCTGGCTATGCAGCTGTGGTTGGGGTCGCGACGGCTGTCGGGGCTCTACCTGTCGTCGGGGTGCACGAGAACGAGCGCGATCCGGCCTCGAAACGGCCACTCGAGATTGAGATTCGCCGATGTCCCGGACGCCCGGAACGCGACATGCATGGCCAGCCAGAAGTCATCCTTGGCGGCGGCAGTGCTGTTGCTATCGACGCTGTTGTTGCTGTTCTTGGCGCTGTTGCCGCCGCCGCTGCTGCTGCTGCTGTGGGGACGGCGCTCGAACTGCGCGTAGAGGATCGCCAAATGTCCCGAGTGCGTCAGCTGGAACGTGTTGTTGGGCACCGGCACCGTAATCCAGTCTCGATCCTTTCTACGAAGACGCAACAGCGATAGTACAATGACAGCCAAAAACGCAACTCGCTGGTATTCGTTAATAATAATAATAATAATAATAATAATAATACTAGGCAGCAAGATTTATTCGGGATCTGACCAAAAAATACAAGGAACGACCATTCGAATCTCACCATTGCATGCTGATAAATAATAACAATATTAAACTTTTAATTTTTTTATAATATATATAAGGGTTTATTATTATTATTATTATTATTATTATTATTATTATTATTATTATTTATCATTATTTAGTTAATACAATTGTGAGGTATGAACGTTTAAATCATATTTATCCTGCTCTGTTATTATTATTATTATTATTATTATTATTATTTTTTTTTTTATTATTATTTATTATCATTCAGTTATAACAATTATTATTATTATTATCATTATTATTAATCTTATTGCTTAAGTGTCGGTGACCACTTTATATCATTTCAGCGTTGCCTCTCTGTAGTTCTAATGACACTCTCAGTCGGAAGAACGGGGTCGATCTTGACTCTGCTGAAGTCTCGAAGAGCTTCTTACCAAGCTCTTTTGTCAATAATAATAACAATAGATGCAAACTCTGGATAAGAGTTTAGATCTTGGGTCACCATACTGTACACTTTACGCCGTGCAGTCTCAATAGAGCTAGTTAATTTGTTCTCTGAAAACTTTTGTCCGCCCAGAAGCAGCTAATTATGCAATCTTTACAACCGTCACAAATAGTATATATATATATATATATATATATATATATATATATATATATATATATATATATATAAAATATATATATATATATATAAAAATATATATATATATATATATATGGGAAGCATTTATCTCTCGCGTAATCTAGTTCATCATAAATAGCCCACTTACTGAATGATTGAGAAGAGCGGTGAGTCGCCTAACTTTAATTTATTGTTTTATCGATTTTCAAACGATTCTATCGATATATCGTCTAATCGTTTTTCTAAGCAGAGTCGCCTACCCTAGCAGAGCAGCAGCCGTATCCCGTATGCTCAGAAGCGCGTGCCCACGAAAACGGTACACGTTTAAACGTGGTGTAAAAAAACAACCGAATGATGAAACGTATAGGATTTACCTTTGGAGATTCGTCTTGATTTGGGAGAACCGTGCTATGTGCCAAAATGAACGTTTCTCATGCAGGCAAGCTGGAATGTACGAAACATAGCATTGGTCTTTTAATCGCCACACATACTATACGTGTTTATCCACAGTTGATCTTATATAAACATTGTTCTAATTGTCGTCATTGTTCCTGCCTCTGTTGTTGTTGCTGCTGCTGGCACTGGTGTTGTCATTACACCTACAGTCTTGTTGCTAATGCTGTTGGCACCCTTGTTGCTGCTAATGTGTATTCCACTATGTAGTTATTGTTGTTGTTGCTAGTGCCGTTGTGTCAAATTTTAATGTTGCTGCTCCTGTTACTGTTAGTTTTGCCTTTGTTGTTGGTGCAGCCTCTGCAATTTATAGCTTGCATTGTCGTTAGTATCTGTGTTGTTCTTGTCATTTTGAATGTTTTTACTACGACCTTGAGATTTAGATAGCTAACTTTGTCGTTGTTTCTTGACGTATTGGCCTAGCTCCATCAGTTACCGCCAATGGAGACAACATCTTAATATCTCGTAACAAACGTAATTCGTCTAAAATGTTTAATTTCTTTTAAAGTACTGCATCGGTTCAAACTTCTTAGCCGACTCCGCAGCACCGAACTTACCCACTGCGCCGTGGGTTTCGCTCAACAATGCCGCGATCGATCCGAGGTTATCCTGTCAGAGAAAAATAAGGTTTTACAGAACTTGTTATACCTCCTTGTCTCCCCCAAATTTATATATATATATATACTAAGTCGATAAAAAAATCGTACCATGGAATACAAGCATTAGACAGACGACACGCGTCTTTTCTTAAATTTTATTGTTCAATAAATACCCATCAAAACTCAACACATCTAGTTCAACGCCATCTTGCCTTTATAACGCAAGCAAAATGTTCCGATTCTTTAGAAAAAGATACGGAACTGATAACTTCTGAGCGACTTCGTATTATGTGATACTGGCAAAAATTATTGCTAAGTTAGTGGCAAATTGATTCAACATTAAATATGTTCTATGTAGATAACAACCCGGAGCAACCCCTGTTAACAAAAGCCGGAAAAATATGGTGCACGTGTGCAAAATTTTTTCTTCTTTGTTATACCTCTTTGTCTCCCCCAAATGTGTATATATATATATATATATATATATATATATATATATATATTGTTGTTGTTGGTTAGTATTTGTGTTGCGCCAGGACTTTCTTGAGTTGGAAACCTCAAGAAGTATTGTCTTTTACGGAAAGATACTTCCTGAGGTTTCCAAACAGATAACAGTCGCGCGGGGTCATGTACGGAAATATGCGGAGGATGCTCGACAATTTGAAACTTTCGTTTGCGTAAATTGGCCATCGCAAAAATAGATGTGTGGGCAGGCACATTGTCGTAGTACAGTGTCGTAAGACAGCACAGTCCTCTTCCGCATGGCGGGCCGTAATGCTATGATGCGATTCTTCACTGGTCCAAGAGTGTTGCGTAGTACTCGCCAGTTATTACTCTTTCTGTAGAAAGGTAATTAATCATTGAAATATCTTCTGTACTTCAGAAAACGGTCGCCAAAACCTGTTCGTCGAGATGTGTCTCTTTATTCCGGTAGGCCGTTGGCCGTGTCCGGTCCACTCCCTACTGGCTTCATCTTCTAGTTCTGAGGTGAAATTGTCGATCTAGATTTCTTGAGAGGAAGAGGACGGTTACGAATTGGCCCAAAAAATGATGGACTGCACCATAGCAAATGCCCATTTCCTCCACTATATTGCGCAGCTTCAATCAGCGGTCAATCACCACCAGTTTGTAGACCTCCAGCGCAGTGTTCGGATCCGAAGTTGTTTCTGGCCGTCCAGGACGTCGGTGTCTGTGGTACTTATTTTAAATGAGGCAATTCATTTGGTAATGGTACTGCACGCCGATGCATTAGTTTTGTACATGCATCTCATTTGGATTTAATTTAAGTTGCAGTTAAGCTTTCAACATTTTCTTTTCTATCACATCACGGAACTTGTTCTGCTCCATTGTAATTGGAAGATCCGCCATGTGACACTTTCACGATCAGCTACGAATGCAATTCAAATTTTGAAGTTTGAAATTGTAGACAGGAAATTCTACGATTTTTGTGTTCACCTAATATACACATGTACACATATATCATCGAAGATTCCTGATACAAATGCATGAAAGCACAAAGTATTGAATTAATCTTTCAAAGTGTTTTTGTTTTCTTCAGAGTAACTCCCGCCTGCTGCAATGCATTTGTGCCACCTTTCCCCATTGTTCGAAACATTTTGAAAACGCGTCTTTCGGAATCTCTCAACTCTGGAATCGCGTTGTTCCTGTGCATTTTTCTATATATTTTACAGTCTCGACACGTTGTCTCTTCATTTTTTCTTTTGAGCGATCTTATTAAATTCCCCTAAAAATCCCTTATTGACCGTAGAACATGATCGTAAACATTCGTAGCTAAAAAAACTTATGTGTTGGATCTGCGCTGCCTGAATTTCTTTGATCGATTCTCTCCTTGGAAGCACCACTGGAAGAATAGGACCTTGGTGTCGATGTCGTAACCGTATACACATGACCCGTTTCCTGTAATCACTCTCTAAAGCAATCCAGAGTCTTCTGCTCTTGCCTAAAGGTTCAATTCGGACATTTCCCGACGGGCGTTCATTTGATAGATATGGGATTCAATATTCTAGAACGCACTTCGCTGCCAGTCTTCTCAGCTATCCCCTTGGTAGTGATTCGGCGATTGTTGAGAGGGCTATCACGAACCATTTCAACGTTTTCTTCTGTTACGACGTCGACGGCCTTTCCGACCGGTAGTCATCTACGGTTTCATCACGTCCGTCGCAAAATCGACGGCACCACATCGATTTTGAACACAAAATTTCATGCAGATTTGTTGCTTCTCCATTTTTGGCTCTTTAAAAATCGCCGAACCTCGTTTTCCTCTCTTCTTTGAACCAAACTCAAAAAGTAATCTAAGCAATTTAAGCCGAAAGACCTTGGTGGCTGGGTTCAATTTTTAAAATTCAACGTACTTGAACTTGCCGATCCCCCCACCCCCCCTTATTTCCAATCAGTGTCCGGCACTCTGCACGTAGTACCATTTGGTAGAATTACCTCTGTACTTTTTAAAGCAAGCAACGTGTGTTACATGAACGACAGACGTGCAGAACGTTACGATTACATAGGCAGGTAATGTCCGAACAGCTTTTATATCCTCTGGAAGTTGGTTCCAGGCTAATGCAGCTGCATTTGTTGCAGTAGAAAGTGACCTAGGAACAAAAAAATCTGCTTCTGGATGTCACGGTTTGGCCGATCCTGTTCAAAGACTAGACTTACTTAATCCAGAAGCTAGTTATATGGATAATTCGACCAGGTAAAAAATGTAAAAAAGATTAGTACAAATATTTTAGAAACGTTAATAGTTTACTGCGTAGCTCTCCTCAAACCTGTACTTTGTTGAACTGCGCCTGGAACTCGAGCTGCCGCATGAAGGAGCTATCGAAGGCTGGTGGTGAAGTCGGCGGATGTTCGTACTGCGGCGTCCACACTAGCTGATGCTGCTGTCGCGTCCTCATTGAGAACGGAAGCTCGGAACGACGCCTGCCCGTCGGACCGCCATGAGGACGTTCATGATGAGACCATGAACTACGAACGCTGCGAACAGCCTAAAGGCAAACGTTCACAAACACGCACAGACACTGCCCGTTGGCATTTCTTTTTACCTTTTGTCTATCTATATATATATATATATATATATCGTATGCGTGTTGGCCAGCTCCGGGTTTTTAGGGTGCATATACCTCATGGCGTGTTAGACGTCTAAACAAGACACAATTATTAACGCCTAAGTATTCACATTTATATACGAGTATGATCTGCTGCCAACAACAAGTGAAACCAACTATCAGAACCCAAGTATCTTGTTGTCTTGACAGTCACATTTTCCGTCCAACGTTTTGATATCCCACCGTATTCTAATTTCCATTGTTCCTCCCAACGAGTCGCTCGTGGTTGCTCCACGGGTAGTAGTAGTGATCCTTCAACTTGAAAACATAAACCTGTTATATGCGGATAATAATAATAATAATGTTGTAGTACTTGCGTCACCCACACGTATGCTAATTGCCATGTACAGCACTGAAGACTCAGGAGGCGGTTCCAGGAGTTGGGGAAGGCTGATACCCATGTGACTAAGTGCCTACCAGAAAAATAAATGCTTGCTGAGAAATCACAAAACGACACACATAGGAGGGTCTTTGGCGGTGGCTGCTCCACCACGGCAACGCTGCCGCCCACATGGCTCAACATAAGCACAGGACGAGACGCAAAGGACACTGGCGCCAGGATAGTGCAGCCAGATCTCTATTCACTCGGCTGGGCCATGTGCGATTTTTACTTTCTTCCCTAGTGAGGAAAACGTTTTCCTGAAAAACATTTTGCAGCGCGTGCGGATCTCCTCGGTGCTATTAAGAATCAATTGAAACACGCGAAACGAAAATTTTTAGGTCTACTTTGATCCTCAGGCCTGACGCAGAAACGCTTTGAGACCGGCGGAAACAATGTAAGAAAATATGGTAAAATGTTGCTTTCTATATGTAAGAAATGTTTGTTATGTATGAATCGATACATGCATGTCTATGTCAGCCACGGCAGTAGAAATAGTGTGCAGTGTGTACTTCGAGTGGACAATAATTGAGTAGGTATTTGTCGTTTATAGGCACACTGCTCTGAAGTTTGCCACCCCTGAATTTGCCAAGTGTAGCCCATAGTGGTACACTTACCAGATATTTCTCTTGGCTTTTGCGCTCCCAGCCCTTACCCCCAATTACTTACTAATTCGCTGATGCAACAAGCATGCCGAAGAATGCCAGAAATAAACTGCTTTTTAGGTTTTGAGAATTTTGCCGGCGCCAGTATCAAGCAAGCGAACGAACGAATTAGGTTCTACAGCGTCGTACGTATTATGTACCCACCTCGTCCAGGTCCGTTGGTGTCGCCGCAAACGTCTGCAGGAGTGACTCGGAATGCCGAGCATGCGATTCGCGACCGGTTCCACCACCACCACTACCCTGACCCGGAGTAGGGCTCTGCAATGCGGTCCCACGCGTCTCGCAGTCGTGTGCCATCTGCTCAAGCAGCCTCTGCAGGGGTGCCATGCAGAGTGTCAGCTGTTTGGCGGTCGTCTCGGCGACGGTGTCCTGCAGAGACCGGCTGACGCGCCAGAGGTCGGCGCTGTCCAGGCACACCTGCGTCATTCATGCCACCAGCCACAGGATAGAAATGCTCGACGTCAGTGTTACATGCTGCTTCCCTCCTCTCATTCACATACATAATGGCGTGTTATTCAACTGGAGCTCGCCAAGCATGTATAACAACATGTTGCGTTTTGCTGTTATAGAATGCTTGTTCTTCCCTTATGCAAGGCGGTGGTTTAAAGACAAACTTACTCACTGCCTTGCTGCGTCTAGTAGATTCGAAATGGGTCCATTTCGAGTCAATTTCAAACTCGATAACATTTGAAATTAGCTTTCAATATTTTTGATGCAGTTAAGATTTTTTTCTTTTTGGCAACTGAGCATTTAATAGTATCGGTATGGAGTGCGATCATGCTTTTGGTTGCAGTACATCTCATGTGATTTGCGGTTTGCATGTTTACACCAAGTCTGCTCCCTTCGGGAGCGTAAAACGCGCCTAAATAATACACATACTGTAACCCCTCACAGTCTACTCAAGAGATGTATTTTTCAGTTAACGATATGCGTGCCCTCGAGCCGTCACACGCAGCCTTCTCAAAAACATACATTGCAGCTGAAAACCGATGGAGGACACACGTAAATACATTCAATACAGCTTTAGTAAATACTGATATCTCTACGTGGACAACTTTGTCAATTCAAACGAGTTGCTGCCAATGCCGTTTTAGGAAGGCTACTAAATATGGTCAGGGCAGACCTAATTACATTATCAAGTTATTTCGCATTCCCAAAAATGGCAGTTTATAAGATTGCTGAGTACGCGGCTGCAGAAGAAAAAGAAGAACCTGGTTCCTACACAGCATAGTGCAAATTTAGTGGAGAATGTAACATCAACCGCTACCACTTGACCCGATGCGCGTCAATCGACGCACAATCACTGCAGGAACGTGTGAAATACCTGCTTAGTTGTAACAGTGAATTATAAGACATGCAAACCGCTTGTGACTACCAATGATATGGTGAATAAACTGAATTGATTGATACACAGCATAGCTGAAGGTTTACCATAGAGTGTGCTATGTGAGGATTCAACAACTAAGTGGGGCAGTGGAAAAGTTAATTTAGGACGATCATTGTCTTGATACAGCAGGCATTTACAAGCCTTGATTGGCAGGCTTTGCAATATACCTGCAAGTGGTATAAAAAATGGCGGCATTTGGTGTGACTAAAATCCACACACATTTCATGACAGTTTCATGAGCTTTTATGAGCGGTATTGAGGCATGATACACAGTTTTTGTCTTTCAATTGGATGACATGTGTTCTCAAAACATGCCACTTTCCGCACATCACATAAAACAATAGCATTATTGCTTGAGATCCTCCCTCGAATTAAAACGTCTTTTAAGGAGTTTGTTTTTACACTACTCTAGAACATCCCTCGTCGAGCCTGATTGCGTGGTGCATTAGCGTGCACCTCGCGACTGAAGGAGACACATAGGTGTAGGGTTCGATCCCCACCGTTGCACATTGTATTCAAGGGGTCCGTCTTACGAAACAATACGAAAGCAACCCGTGAACGTTCAATGTTGGCTGAGGGTCAGCCCGAGAAAGTTAAGACCATCCCCCGTGCCCTATGGGCTTGGAATCGCCGCGGTGCATATCTTCAATGCACCGCGGTTCAAATAGGTTGATATATCAAGGGTTTCCCCAACAGGCCTTATTGCAGCATGGCCGCCATGACTTTCAGCGGCATATGGTTTATAATCTACTCTTAAAGAGCATCGCTCAAAAAAATTCAATTAACAAAACACTCTCTGGTCGTGTAACAACCCTTTGCGGGTGATTAACCGCCTTTGGACATCGTGTGATTTCACGCCTGGCTTTTTTTTAAGCTTATTCATGTCAAAAGTTTATGCCAACAAATCTGTGGGCACTCGAGTAAATTAGGCACTGTTATGTTTTGTGTAATTTCCACACGTATACTGTAGGAATATGTCAAAATATCGGTATACAATTTTAAAAACAATTATTTTATTTGGAATTTAAACTTTTTTGTTGCCAACCTATATTAATACGTCTGGCATAGCAACGCGGATGAGCCCAAAGAGAAGGTCTGATAGAAAACTGCATGCGCGTTACCTCTCATGTGTCGTAAAAACGAGTTCGCGAGTCAAATAGCAAAATGAACTAGAAAAGCTCAGCAAAGCCGGTACGAACTCGAGCGGACTTGTTATAGATCCGAAACAGTTTGCCTCGCATATTGTCGTGCTGTCATTATGCATGAGCGTCCCAGATTGATTAGAAAACCTACATGTATACTCAATTGATAATAACTGCTATCAAGTACAGCAATAAAAACAATGTATCTGCCTGCCCGACTGTCAGATACATATCAAATCTCAAACCCCTAGCTGTAGTTAATACGTCTCCTGATTGAATCGGAAGCTGCAAGGATTGACTGTCAGGGCAACAAGACCACCATCTCGACACGATGCCTTCTTTGCAAACTTGGATTTGCCACCCGTGGGGTTGCAGGGGTAACCGTGCATGCGCTTCGGTCTTTCGGCAGGTTCCAGCCGCAGCCCAAGTTCCTGGTTAAGCTAGGCTTAACCAGGGCGGACCGGCTGGTCAGGTGTCTAACAGACGTCGTTGTCGTGCTCAACTGCCGAGAAGAACTTATAGGCATTTTTGACGCTCTCCCCTGTACCGGCTAATTACAGGTGCCCCTGGGGGCAATCGTAATTGAGGACAGCCCCCTCGACAATATCTCTAACAGGCAAACCCCACCTAACCACAAACCAATTATACGGAGCACATTGGTGTCGCTTACCTGGCGGTTCTTATCCGGTTGGCGCAAAGAAAAATGGGCGAAACATTCTACTTTAAATTATGTCTCAGGGTAAAAACGACTGCTTTTTTGTTTGCTGGAGACGTTTTATTGCGACATAAGCTATACCCGCCAAAAGCTACGATAGGCGCGAATCCTGAAATAAACGCATGGATCCTGAAAAGTCCCGTAACATGTCAGAACCTGCGTGAGGTGGTACGTGAGCTTACCATAATACTGTAAGGAATCATCTTCTAAGTCTACGGGCCTGGGTCCGTGGCTGTCTCCAGCGTGTTTGCTGCTATTTCTCCACCGTGCTTCCTCTTATCGCGTCCTTCTTTACTCGCGTTCAGTAGAGAAGTTCCTTTCTCTCTGCGGTCATGCGGTATCATGGCGCCACGCCGGCAATAACCGTGGCAGTCTCAGTGGCTACAATCCTATACGCTCGGCATATTCTCAACGGAAGAGAATCTCATTTGACAAGAACTACATGCTTCTTCGATAGCTCTTCATGGCCTGGTTCCAAGAAGGGCAGTGTATATATATAGAGCTTTGTTTGTCAATCGTTTGATAATAACGTCAAAGCATACCTGGCATGCTTCTTAACGGTTATCCTAAATCTGATTGAACGAATGTTTAGCTTATTGCATCGCTTGCGTTCGAGCAGCAGGACTGTCTTGCTATTCTCGGAGCTGAGTGTCAGAGTGTTTTGCTTTAATTAAGCTGACACTGTTTCGAGCGCTTCACTAGAGCGTCTTCAGGCATTGTGGCTCCGTTGTAGGCCATACATCTCAACAGAAGTCATATTGCGGATACGTGAGGAATCTCAATCGTTACCTGAAAGGTGTTCTCGCCATACGTGATTTTTCGTCCTTAGGTAGCTTGAGGTCACTTTTCGGAGATAGAGTAAAGTTCTCCTCCTTGTCAACGTGTCTAGACTTACCTTCCAAATCATAGAGTTAAAGCCATTTTTCATATTAAGAAGAATTACCATGCAAAGTTCCATAGTTTTTAGCATTTCGCTACGCTCTTCCTTGGTCTCTTCGAGTACTTGTTTAATTGCTTATAGAGTTGACGTGCTCTTGCAAAAACGATATTAGTTTTTCGAGGGAGCATACCTTTTCTTCGAGCTCCTCTTCAGTCGCGACACAAGATTTCATTGCCTATCTCGCCGCGTTTAAAAGATAAAGAGGCCGATGGGTTATGTGCGGTTTTTCCTGGCTTAGGTATCAAAACCAGGCTGGCCTTCTTAAGCGATCCTCTTGAACATTTCAGAACTCTCTACCAGCAGGGAGCAATTCTGTAGAGACAAGGAGCTTTAACGCTCTTCAGTGTGTGGCCGGTTGCGACAATTTGTCCGCCTCTATTCGTTCACAAAATTGCTGGCATTTCCGGGAATTTCTGCTCGATAACTTGCTCTTCCAGACCATCAGAGCCCAGAGACTCTGGTATTTTTCGTCACGATCTTGTAGCGATTGCCCCAGACGTTAAGTTCGATGGCTCCTCTTTCTGTTTGCTTTAGTTAGGTCTTTTAAAATAACGAAACTTAGTTGCTTTGCGGGCCGACTTATAAGCTTGGTAGGTCTCAAACTGTCGGTCCTGTATGCTAAACCTCTAGGCCGCGAAAACAAACGCTGCGCTCGGTTATATTGCTTCCGTGCGGCAGCATTACCCGAGTTCTATTAGCAATCAGGCCGAGGGCTTCGACTTTTTGAATGTGCCGTGGGAAACTGCAGTGAGGTTATTACAGTTTTACAAAAGCACTTCTAATGTCCAAGACATGGCTATATGATATAGCCCTCGTTGGCCATCTGTGTATGTAAGCCATTTACTAAAAAAAAAAATCCTGCGCACCTGCATAAAGACATGATCGAGATCCTCAGGCAGGCGGCACTGGCAAGACACAAAGCGAGGCTTAAAGGAGTCCCGGCCAAAGCTGCAGGTACATGAGCCTTCAGACCTGAGTCGAAACGATGGCAAGGTCCCACATGGATAACCGCTCGCCTTGATTAAAAGTGGCCCTATGCTCGCGTGGGATGCAACAGAAACCCCTTAGCTCCATCAATAGTCAGTGCAGGGAGGGTCGTGCGGGTCATGCAGTCATTGAGCCGACGCCAACAAATGTAGGAAGTATAACAGCATAGGACATCCTCATGACTTTTACACTTTAGGCCTAAAACTCTGGGAGATTTAGGCCCTTATACCTACAGGCTTATTCAGCGCATCGGGCATGCACTCAACATTTCTTCGGGCTGAGGATTTTTTCATCAGAAACTGTCGCCGGGCATTTACACCTATGCGCGACACTTGATTAAGCTGGGCTTTGACGACAATTTTTAAATATGTAAACGCGTCCGCTTGAAGGCCAAGGTTGCTCCAGTAATATACCGCTGACAAATAGGAAAATACTTTCTTCTGATTCCTGTTTTGGCCGGTGTGTCTGTATATATGTAAGAATTAAAACTCTCAACAAAAGTAATCCTCTTTGCTACTATTTACTAACAGCAGGTTTGTAGTTAGAGGCAAAGCTATTGCTTCAACAAGTTTAAACGACAACTTTAGGAAGGCCACTATCGCAGCCGCGACAATTAAATGCCCACATATGTTTTCGGTCGATGCAGCAGTTGCTCTTTTTGGGATACAGATAGCACCCATCGCCACATATAGTATTTCACTAATATGGGATAATGTGGGAGTGGACGATTTGCGCTTAATTGATGGGGTAAGGTTTCTCTTTCTAAATATGGTTTTTGCGCTTTTAAATACAGGTAGTTCAACAAGTTCTTAAAATGAGCTTTTCAGGATTCGCGCTTTCACCGCTATTAAAAACGGCGTGATTTTAAAAAATAGAGAAAAAATAGTTTCGAGTGGTTATCAAGCATTTTTCTTTCAATGGTTGGAATGCGACCCAACTGAAAACTGAGTTAGACGAGGTGTACGGTGACTCTGCGCCATGTTATGCCACTGTTTCCAACTGGATTAATGAGTTAAAAAGAGGTCGCAGGAGCACCGAGGATGAACTACGTCCAGGACGCCCAAAAACGGTAACTGATGAGAAAAACGTGGAAAAGTGCGGAAAATCGTTGCCGCAGATAAGCAAGTGAGCATTAGGGAGTTAGCGGAGGCAAAATGGGTGCCGCATTTGCTCAACCAAGGCCAAAAAGACGCGCGTGTTTCCGCTTCACAGCGAAGTTAGGCCAAGATGTCGAAAAATCTGTCGGATTTTTGGCGCAGATTCGTGACCGTCGATGAAAGCTGGGTCCATCACTACACTCCCGAGACCCAAGAAGCATCTCGCCAATGGTGTGCACCTGGTGTAGGACCTCCGAAGAGGGTGCGGACAACGGCATCGGCCGGAAAGATGATGGCTACGGTTTTTTGGGACCAACGTGGAATAATTCTAGTCGACTACCTTGAGAGCGGTAAACGATCACGGGAGGATATTATGCAAGACTGTTGGACTGCCTGAAGCAAGAACTCATCGTGAAACGGCCCGCTTTGCAGAAGAAGGTTGTCCTGTTTCATCAGGACAATGCTCCTGCACACAAGTCGCGGCAAGCATCGGCAAAACTGGCCAACTGAGGGTCGAACTTATTGAACAACCTTCCTATTCTCCAGACCTGGCCCCTCTGATTATTTCCTTTTCGGACATCTGAAGAATAGTCTTGGTGGAAAGCGTTTTTCCAACATTGAAGAGGTTAAGGCTGCTGTCAATGCCTATTTTCAGTCTAAAGACGCGGAATTCTACTCAAGAGGTATAAATGCTCTGAAATCTTGGTGGGAAAAGCGTATTGAGCTTCTCGGTGAGTATATCGAATAAGAAAAAATTAAAAACAAGATTTGGAAAATTCTTGGTTTTCATTTTAAGAACTTGTTGAACTACCTGTACATGCAGAAATAGGGTGGTCCACGTATTGGAAGGTGGCCCACTGCTAACAGAGGAGTTGCAAAAACGATGGAATCTTAAGGAAACGTGCACCTTTGACGTTTATATGCGAAACTGGCAAACCAAAATTAGCGAGGTGGACATAAGAATTTATGGGACAGCAGCAATTAGGAGCACTGGGTGGAGGGCTAGCGGGTGAAATCGGCATTTAACAACGGCCTTTGCAGTACATGGATTTCATCACGTTCTATGCAACGTGAAGGGCTTCCATAAACCACAAGACGAATGTCGATGCAAACAATGCTAGAGTAAATGTGATAAATACCACGCCGCTTTGTCCGGCGGTTCGGTCTATAGCAGAACTGGCAAAACGCTAGATCGATTGTTGTGTCGAAACACTGTGATGTAACATAAACACACTTACCCAGCCCGGGGTGTTAATAAATAAATAAACGACAACTGACCCCCGCCTAAACTGGACTGTAAACGCTCCGTTGTTTATTTTAACTGGAAACACAAAAGAGTCCCCTCGGTTTTGGTCGCCGCTTTTTGAATACATAGCAGTCATTTTTGTCGTTATTTTTCGGACAAACGTTTTGTCGGAGTTTACGGAATAAGTAAAAACAGCCTACGCGAGGGGGGCCACTAGTTCTGTACAAAAAATACTCTAAAAATGCCTTTGCATAGCCGGAAATTTTTGTTGCTGCCCGCTTTACTTGTAGACGATTGTTTTGCCCTAGCACTGATACTAGATTGCAAATATAAAAAACAATGTACTTTATTCAACCCACAAACAAACAGGATGACACCTCGGTTGACGCTAAGATTTACGGCTGAATGACAGCATACTACAAAAGATATGCAATACCAGCAACAAAACGAAGCTATATCCTCAACACGTCTACAAAAATTGTGCAGTATGTTGACATCACGTATGAATGTCGGTATTGTATTTTAGATGCGGTGAGGGAGAGAGTGTGTGCTGTAGTAGTCAAGCTACTACGCCACGAGCCCGGTGGAATGATACTTTTGCTTGCGCCTTGCGACCGGAGGAGACACTCAATTGCACGACTTCGAGCCCCACCGTTGCACATTTGTATTTATGGGGTCCGTCTTCAGCAATGCGAAAGCAGTACCGTGGACGTTAAGTTGTTAGCTGAGGGTCAGTCAAGAAAAGGTGTGCTGTAGTAAATCTGTCTGATGATTGTTTCGAACTCGGGGAAGGCCGCAGCGTGTGTCGAGACTAAGAAGTTCTAACCCCAGAGTTTTGTACAAAAAACAAATTCCTGGAAAATTAAGAGCTGTTTCAAGTTGAATATTTGGAACCGAGCCAGTATAGTGCGACGAGTACTGGACTGCCGAAGTGTACCGCCGCCACTGGCCAGCGTCAGTGTGTAGCACAGTTTACTGTTTGGTTCAAAGAAGTGAAGAAAACGAGGTTCGGCGTTTTTTTAAATAGAGGTGCAAGAAGTCTACTTCAAGTTCTGTGTTAAGAACCAAATAATATGCTCTTAAGTGGTGGAAATGTTACGAGCTACTTATGGTGATCAAGTATTGTCCAGAAACACTGTGTATACATGGCACCGTGTGGAGAGACCGAAAGTGACTCCCGTTTAGGAAGGCCATTGACGTCAATAACAAACGAAAACGTTAAAAAAGTTCATGATATCTTACTTAACAGTCGGCGAATTACTATTAGAGAGATAGCTGAGGAATTAAGCTATTTTATGGAAGAGTCTTGACCGTTTATTATGGCCGATTATATACGTACGAAAACCGGCAGCGAAGTTCGTTCCAGTTTTTTTTAAATTTGAATTAAGAATTTTAAGCATATTCCGTCGGAGAATGTTTGAATTAAATCTTCAGTATAAGAAGTGTCTGTATTGCTTCAGAGAGTGGTTACAGGAGACGAGACATGCGATTATGGTTACGACATCGAGACCAAGGCCCGATCTTCCCACTGTTGCTTCTAAGGAGAGAGTCGATTGAAGAAGTTAAAATAGAGCAGATGCAACACCAGGATTGTTGACAGTTCTTTTTTCATATTACAAAGTATTTATTTAAATAATCTTTGCCACCTAGTTTTATGGTCAATAAGGAATACTACCGCAAAATGTTAAGAACATTGCGCTGGGACGTCTGGCGCAAGAGGTCTGAGCTCTGAGCAAACAACTCTAAGATTCTACATTACGAGAACGCACCGGCGCATACATCGTGCTGATTTCGGATTATTTGGTAAACATTCAATTCTGATAATTTTGCAACCTATTCACCTGACCTGGCTCTGTGCGACTTTTTCGCGTTCCGAGGTATACATTGTTTAGGAGAAAACGTTTCGAGACAATAGAGCAGATAAAGCAAATTTCGCAGAAGCAACTCAACTCTATTCCAAAAGACGCGTTTTAAAAATGGTTGGAAGAGTGGAAAATAAATATATTGTAGAGGGTGGTAGCCAGTTTGAAAGTAACAAAAACACTTTTTAAAATTAACTTTATTATTTTTTTTTTTTTCATAAATGTATATCAGATTTTTTTATCCGTCTTCGTATATATATATATATATATATATACTATTCGTATACTTTATTATTTAATTTTATGGTGGCACAGGGAAATGTGAATAACTAACTACACTAAGGCTTGTGAGGAATGCTACCTGTCGAGCTTATCCTCGAGGCACCCTCTCATTGATATATAATATATAATATGAGAGAGAGAGGATATATAAGACTAGAGTAGAGAGAGAGAGAGCACGAGAGAGTAGATAGAGAGAGAGAGAAGAATATATATATATAGAGATTTAGAGAAGAATGAAAGAATGATATATATATATATAGGTATATATTATATAATATATATATATATGTATATATATATATATAGTTAGATATATATGTATAGTATTATTTATTTTTATATATATATATAGATATATGATATATATATTTATATATCTATATTATATATATATATTTATATTATCATATATTATATTATTTAGTATATATATATATGCGCGTTGTATGTGTGTCATAAGCCAGCGTATCGAAGGATGACGTCACTCCTATGACAGGCTTGACTGTCATAGCCGCATTGAGGACTAATGATCATAACGGCATATATCCATTCATCATTTTGGATTATTGGCTGCTTCCGTCATTTCGAATGAGCCGCTAAAGGTTACAATATGTATGGATATATCCCACAACCAGTTTCAATTCACATTTCAGTGAGCCGCAATACTCGCTACTAGCTCGCGACTAGCTAACGAACCTGTTGAGTCGTGCGCAAGAGCTCCCAGTGTACATGCACGTAAGCAACCACGCTTACACTCACACATTCAAGCAGGGCAGCAGCAGCAACAGCGGCGTAACAATGTGGAAATACTCCGCTAGGATTGAGCCGCTTACTATAATCCAGCCTCCAGCCAGAACTCGTCACATCGTACTTAATGCTACCGAGAATAATCATAGAGAGTCATGCGCGGCAGATAGATTAGTGAGAAAACTTTGGTGAGGTGGTTAATTGCTACGGCTGCTACCAAAGCATCCGGTGCATTCCTACGAGAGTTGGCCGCGTACAGCAATGAGCCTGTACCGGTGCTGACGTTGCTGTCCGGCTCGGCCGCCATCGTTGCTGGAGTCTGTCCGACCGGAAGACACCAAACGTTACTGTCATCTTGCCAACGAAAAGACTCATCGTTAAGGCACGTGCAGATACGCACGCGGGCAAGGCAGGATTCTCTCTCTCTCTCTCCTTCTCGCGCGTGACCGAGCCGTCGACAAAATACCGTAAAGCGAGAACAATTTCATCACGTCTCCGGCGTATGTGGGACAACATTATATTGTTTAGATAGCTTTTGTTTGATACTACAGTTTGCTAAAATATCGCCGATCTAGAAACTCGATCAATCCACCATCAATCTAATTAAGAGCGAAAGCAAACATATAACTCACAACGCTACAATTGAACGTTTGACTGAACGGTAGGCAGCTTGACGCTTCAGGAAGGTCTCTTGCTCGGTGAGCATTGATTGGCTGCAAAATGAAGTTCCTGTATCGTCGAGAGTAAGTTCTCGATTGTCGAGCAGAGACACTCAAACAACCGAGGCGAGCCGGTACTGCTACGAAAGCATCATCGGCTACAGCGATGACTACAGTTGAGCTTTAAGAGCTCGTCGATTAGCCGTAACACAGTTGACAGCGAAGTTCAGGAAGGTGGCTCAACCAGATCTACGTAACGAGCCTTGAATGGTGTATCTGAGACCTTTGGAATCGCCGCGAGGAGTTTACGACGAAGATTTTAGTAAACATAAAGCGTACGGCCTTATATGTCTATATAAGCGTGGACACGTTTATATATATATATATATTCAAATTAGTATGTGTACTATGTCTCTCACCATAGCCGGCAGAAAGGTTGAACTGTGGCAGTGGCTGTTTAGATGCGTCGCCAGCTCAAGGCGTGGCAAATGGCGGTGACAACGTCGACACTCAATCCGATCAAAGTCACAACCATCGAGGTGATCCATAACCTCCTGAAGTGTGCCTTGCATATGGCACCCGTGTGTTCTGTTGAGGCAAGCAGCTTGACACTTCATGAGCGTCTCGCGCTGGGTGAGCATCGACCGGCTGCGAAACGAAGTTCCTGCATCGTCGAGGCTGAGTTCTCGATTGTCGAGCGGACACTCGAAGAATCGGGGCGAGCCCGTATTGCTACGACAGCACCATCGGCAAACGCGATGGCCACAGCTGAGCTCGAGGAGCTCGCCCGTCAACCCGTAACACAGTTGGCAGCGAAGTTCAGGTGGAGGCTCTACGAGATCCACGTAGCGAGCCTCGAAAGGTGTATCCGGTAGACCTCGAACCAACACTGCCTCCATCTTGCACTCTCTTTTCGTCGTAGTCAAGGAGAACATGATCATGAGCTTACCTCCCTAAAAGCCGACGTATGTTCTATCTATGTATATATATAGACATGCATGTATATGCACACACACACACGCGCGCACAAGCACACATACACATCGGCATATGTGATGAAGGTGAAGCTATTACCCGGAGTGGAGTGGAACACGTGATGATTACACTACGCATGCAACATATACAGATCATGCATCGAACGCATCCACTAATGCCGATGTGATGTTCTGCTGGTGTGAATAGATGCAAGATGTGGTCGTGCACCGAATACTGTCTCTATCTATCTATCGTTGTTGTGGTAGCGGCTAGCCGTGCTCAACTCAACGGCGTGTACATGTGGTGACGCAGCACAATTATTCCTTGTTCTCGCCGTTGCCCGCACACACTTGGTGAGACACTTGAACGGCGAAGTTGCGTCCCGTTGCGTTGTGTTGTGTTGACGTAACCGGTTCACGACCGTTGCCCAGACCCCGTCACGGCTAGCCACGCAATGTTTCAAGTCGTCGATGGGTACGACGCGACCTGTCGTACTCCCCACGACGGTACGCCTTTGCTGGAGCGGCCCGATGACCGAGAGGAGGCCCAGAGAGGAAACGAAAGAGACAGAAATAACGGCAGAGTGGCGGGGGGGGGGGTGCGGGGGGGGGGAGGCCGAGAAATAGATAGAGACGGATGAGTTGGGGGTTTGAACGGAAGTCTCCAGGAGCCAGGATGTAGAGCGTCCTGCCGGCGTTCCCCTGCCGGTGGAGCTTACTCAGTGCGCTGAGTGCCTGTTCGTTTCTCTGCTCCGTAGTGGCGCTTGCCCTTTCTTCGCGTTTCTCTCTTTCTCGCCTACAGTTTACATCTTTGCCGTCCTCGTGTCCGCTTTCTGGCATACTCGCAACATACTCGCAGGTCCCATGCGAGGGACCAGTCGGTAACGCCGTGCCGCCGGACGGTTGGCTGTGGCTGTCGGAGCACACCGCAGAGACCAACAACCGGCACAACGTGTTGGTCGCGTGCGCGTGACGAGAACGCCGATAGAGAATGCCATCTATCGTCGTTCGCCATCACCACCTACAGGGGTGGCGTCATCTTTGGTTGTTCAATTAGAGCTAACCGGTGAGCCGGTTGGCTAGCGAGCAGCTAACAACGAGTGCAGCAGCAGCGAGCGACGCCTGCCGCACACGGCAACCATGATAGAGATCAAATACAGCAGGCGGGGAACGGGGAATAGATAAATGCGAAACAGAACGAACACATTGGGAAGGCGGGGGGGGGGGGGGGGGGCGGTGAGATAGAGCAGCCTTCAAACAGCGACTTAGAAAAAACGCTCAGGAAAACACTGAGCTGAGTGCGAGGACGCAGGGAGACGCGAGGATGCGAGCGGGAAAGAAAGACAGAGAGAGAGAGATGGGAGAGGAAGAGAGATGAGTGGGACAATCATGTATGATGAGGAAGAGTAAAATATGCAAATGCATGATTGTGGCTAAGAGAGAGAGAGATAGCAACGTTGAAGGAGAGAGAGACGTTGAAGCAAACTTGGCGTATGCAGGGAAGCGGGATGGCAGATGTAAAAGCCAACTAATCTGCAGAGATCAACGCGAGCAGATATAATAACCCTTCTCCTCGTGTCCGGTCGCCAGCCTAGCGGAATCACGTTGCCGTTTGCCTAGGAACCAACTACAGAATAGCGTGCTAGCACTAGCATGACTAAATGCCCCACAGCAGTAGCAGGGGGCTGCGATAAGGTAGTGGTGATGAATGAACATTGTGGCCGAGGCGTCAGCCGTCAGTTTGCTCCTCGCCTCGGACATAAAACCAGGGCCCGCCGGCACATATTCCGGCGATTGATCGATCGATCAACACACGCTCTCAATAGCAGTGGCGGCAAACGCGAGTCGCCCTACGTGTTGTTGTTTCCTGCGAGATAATTGTTGGTGTTGTCGTGAAACCGAATAACTACTAAGTATTGTCGCTTAAAGGCAGAAGAAATAAAAGCCGGTTACGGAACACGCTTCCGTACGCGAATTGGGTGGAAACAGGGCTTGGGAGGATTTTCGGTGTCTGGTAAAGTTGACGTTCCGAGTTCTAAGTGTGGCAACGTTGCTTCAATTGCAATGTTCCGACTTGACGTTGAACTTGTAAAATGAAGGATTTAACATTGGCCATCAAGAAATGAATGAACAATAGGACATTACTGTTCATTGTGTGATCGGTGCAGATTTCATGTTCATTGACCACACCCGCATCAAAATGTATATAACCGTCGTAATACAGTGCGTACTTTTGCATGTAATAATAATAAAAAAAAAATTTTTGAACAAGGGTTTATTTTATCAATATGTACATGTATCACAATTATCAATATATTACTTATATAATATCTACAATATTGCTTTTATTATTCTTATTGCTTGAGTGTCGGTGACCACTCAACATCATCTTGGCGTTGCCTCTCTGTAATTCTAATGACACTCTCTGTCGGAGGAAATCGGTCGATCTTGGCTCCGCTGTGGCCTCGAAGAGCTTCTTCCCAATAATAATAATAATAATAATAATTATAAATTACTGGGTTATACAAGTCGGAAGCCTTTGGCATCTACCGCATCGCACCAGAACGAAACTCACAGCCAACTCGCCGGCAGAAAAAACGCTTTGCGTTTAATGAATTTCCTAACCCGCTTCTTCAGATGTCTTGCAACAAATACCCAAAATGTCTTGCAGATTCTGTGCTAGGCAAAATATATAATATTAAAAAACTCAAAATAAGAATACTGATTGTTCTACTACTTTGATAATACTCGAGGACTGATACCCTATTTTAACGCCCGGTTCGGTTTTAGAGACAAGCCTTGCATTTTTTCTCTACATATTATAATAGCATTCGGTCGGCATTCCTTTGGGCGTAGGCCACTTGGCAGTGTTACAGTTATTGTACCATAGGTCCGCCTACAATCCGCGTTTAAGGAAGCTAACAAAGCTTTCTTCATAATCTAGTCTAGTTGATGTCTGCCAGTTCATACGAGGCAGTAATCCTCAAAACTTCGGTCTTCTCATTAGCCTCTTTGTCATGAACATATATATATATATATATATATATATATATATATATATATATATATATACAGGCATAACGAACTAAAACTAATCATTGAGGAATCAATGTATACAAATATACCTTGCACTCCTGACTCGGTGTATTAAAGCTCCCTTCTGAAAGTATAGGGCAGAGCGTTATTTTGTGCAGAATCATATCATAAACTCATTGGGCTTGTGGTAGTCGGTGGCACCTCGCTGAGCTTATTATAATATCCGTAACAGCGAGTCACATACAGTGTAGTGGTTAAGGTGGGTCAGATTTTTCCGAGACGAGAGGATATTTATCCCGGTGTTGTAGAAAACGGGGGCAATTTCTGCGAGTTTTTTTTCGTGTTCAGTACACAGCAGATGTTTGAGGCTATCGCCAGAGAGATCTTCTTAGATAATGCCGACACCATGAGAGTCAGCGGCCAGAAGGAGTTTTGTGGGCACCCTAGAATCACATCACGTCCGGACTTCGGTGCGTTAAAGGTATGCCTCACGGTAATTACGAGCCGTATCAAAGATAGTCTGGAAGAAAAAAAAAATCTTAAAAAACTGAATTATAGACTTAATGTCGACCCCAGCAACTGGTGCGGGTTTAAGGTAAAAAACGTGCTTAAAGAGGATAGGCGTTTTGCCGCGATCAATACTTTCATAAAGCCTTGCAAAGTATGGTGGCAAAAACTTCTGGCGTTTGACAGAATGAAAAACCCGAGGTATGGAAAGCCATTGAACTAAGCGAGAAATGTGCTCGCCAACTATTTGGTATCATAAGATGCAGTTCTGCCTCAATCATTTTTGATTTGTCGAGGCTCAGACTCATCTCCAGCTCGGTTGCAGCTACGCGAGGCCGGGCCATTATGTATTGCAACTACTTTCATAGATCACCATTTCTGAAACCGCAGATCATGTTTAGGAAATCTATAAATAGGCTTGAGAATAAGAAAGTGCTCTAGCTCCCCATTGTGCTACTAAGATGTCTCATTGTACAGTAAAACAATTAGTTCATATTCTATTGAGATAGTTTTCCAACTTAAATTTTGATTCCCATTCAATTCAAATCAATACACTGTATTGATATGAGGTAACAATTATCTCTATATGGACGTATACACCGAATCAAGTAGATAAAAACGTCGCACATTCTCCAGGCTAGGCCGTGTTCAGTTTAGAAGAGTTGCACGCACATAGGCATCGTTACCCCGCTGATTGTCCAGCAATAGTTTCTGGTGTAAGAGAGGCCATGGCAAGCCGATGGCCCCACTTGATCGGCGCATCTACATTGAATACGAGCGTAACCTCAAACTAATCCGAACAGTTTTGTCATCCAGTAGGGTGCTCAAGCAAGTGTAAAAACCTGTGTAACCAGACCCCTGCGCATTTTGCGGGGACTGCTCGAAGTATGGTCTTCTCAACGTTAGTGGGACCTTACTCGAGGAGATATGCGGATGAATTTTCTTGAAGTAGGGTTGGCCATCAAAAGTAAGAACATTTAAGTAAATTTAGTATCCTGTAGATGTCGATATTCTTGCTCTTTTCTTAAGCACATGTTCAGGGTTCTGCTCTAGACGTTTAGAATTCACTCAGTTATAGACATACGATAATATATTGTTTAGTCTGTCAAGCTAGCCACCAATCTACGGTAATTTAAGCTCAGTTCTTTAAAGGTGTAGCTTGTGGGTCATGTAAACAAATTGAAAGAGATATGATTTCCAATTGACAGTCATAATCAGCAAATCATAAAGTAAGTGGAAACATTAATTGTGCCACAAATTAGTGACTTGACATATCGTTGAAGAATATATGCTCAATAAAGTTTCTTTGTACACATTCACGATTCAAACCATATTGGGTTATCCACTGGGGACACCAGAAAAATACTGTCAGATTTTAATTACTACATTTATCGGGATGTAATAATAACAGGACTCAGCTAAATTTGATGTGATCTATTTTCGCGTTTGAGCTAACAACCCTGATCGGCTGCACATATGATATTTTATGACACTGTTTTGTAGGGATCGAACCCACGACCTGTGGCACCAGAGTCACAGGACTGAGACAGAACCAGACCGTCCCACCGAAAATCTAGAACGCTTGCAGGGCGTATTTAGAACGCTAGTTAAATACGTTAAAATTCGTTGCTCAGCTACACTAATACATTAGAAGGTCGCAAAGCCCCATATATATATATATATATATATCGAGAAAGATTGCAATCAGTATATCTATACGTAAATCATATTATAGTTTTAAGTTCTAACAATTTTGTAAGTTGTTGTAATAGTACGCTGCAGGAAGTCCATATCATCAAATACTGCCCGCTAACATATGTGTTCAAATACCAGGATCGCCTATCATTTGAATATTTACTCGTTGGGCACTTGTCTACACAATCGGCTTTTTTGGCTCGAACAACTCAAACAGGCTAAAGCTAAAGCGATCGTATCTCGTGATAAATCTCTCCTTTGGGGTAAATCTCGTGACTGAATTAAATGTGTGCGCTGACGAGGAGGGATTTGCAATCGCCTGTCCACTATAGGGCCTATGTCAAAAACTGTAAAATCTAAATCCTTACAATGCGTATATATGAAGTGTTTAAACATAGTCTGAAATCATTAAATGCACATAAAATGAGAGTATTTAAAATATTATAAATCTTCTCCATCTTTTGTCTAGAGATCATCAGCCATTTATAATGAAATACAATATTGGCGAGGTGGACCCTTTTGGTTTTTACAAGCTACTGTATACGGAATAGCCAAATATTGAGCTTTTTTTTACATAAATCAGGCCCATTTACATTTATGCAGGCTTCGATCTTCTTCGACTTTATCCTCAAAAGCTTAATTGTCTCGCCGACTGTGTGGCTCCTGGCACCATCTTAATGGCACCATTATTCACTCGCATCGATTCCGCCCAAACTCGGCTACATATATTTACCGTGGAGTGAAGCAAATAGGGTACAATGATCCTTTTGATCGACTAGAGACAGCACAAAGCAGTGTGACATATAGCACCTGTAACGGCTCTTGGTGAATCAGGTTTTTGCTTGCCCAGCACGACAGTTCTGTTTATTCGTACTTCTATTCAGATTCACAAGTGGGCTTCGTCGGAAAATATCATTTTCTTTACAAAATGGCATGACGCTGCATTATTCGCGAAGCCCAATTGGCAAAGTTTGGCCGCTTCAAATAGTCCACCGGCTTGAGATTTGCGTCAGCCGAATCCTATCTGAATCAACACACCGCTACGTCCAAATAGGATTCGGCAAAACACGCCAGGTTGAAGCGGGCCAAGTTGAGCACGTTACCGAACCGATGTTTCCGGATATTGTGCCACATTGTCAGCGATACTTTCACCTGAACGAGCGCTATGTGGTCTTCCACCGCTGGGTATATCACGAGCTGAACCTGCCCTGTGGAACTCTTGCACAGTTTCACGAATGGTGTTCTCACAGGGCCGGTCCTGTCAACCGTAAATTGTATGAAATCCTCGCCAGCATGTCCGTACAGAGTTTCCTTTTCCATGCTATTTTTCCACATTTTCCATGCATTCTCCCACTGAGTAATACCTTAGTGTGTATCTGTAGTCCTACTCTGTTCTGCTTGCGTATACAGCAGATCGCGCAAACAGCAAAACTCACCGCGGGACTTTTAAAAGAGGCGAGCTGGTTATTCAGACACCCAATATACAGGGTCGCCCATCTAAAGTGGCGCCCCCTTCGATTCGAATCCTTGTGGTATCAGGAATGCGCTTATCCGGTTGATGAGCAGCAAGCGAAAGCTCATTTTCAGTAGAACACGAATACGTGCTACTGTGGCAGGAAATGATGCGTTATCTTCGGAATATAGCCAAAGAGCAGCTATTGTCCGTGCTTTCTCCGCCGGACGGATCTGCGCCAGATTGCAAATTTCTTTGGTGTCAGCCTACGAACGGTTCAGCGGATCGCAGCCGATTACATAGTTGCAGAAAAAACATATACACCAGGGCCCTACATAGAAAAGAGAAAGATTTACGACGGAGCACGCATAGCGTGAGCTTAACTTGCTTAATTGTATTAGGGACCTAGGGGTTGCGGTGACACCGCAACTGGATTTTAGCACCCATATTACACAAGTCACCCGATCAGCTAATCTTATATCTAATACCATATTTCGTTGTTTCATAATTAATGAATACAATTTTTATATGAGGCTTTATAATAGTTTGGTTGTACCTAAGTTTCTCTATTGCTGTGAGGTTTGGCGGCCTTACTTAGATAAACACATTGAAGCAATGGAAAGTGAACAGAGGAGATTCCTTCGTCGTGTCTTGTTAAAGTGTAACATTGCCCGAAATTCTATTGTGATAAGCCCTATTCGGGAACTTCAGTCCAGAGCGGATTATCGCATGTTCAATCGTATTATAAACTCATCAAATAAGTCAAATTATTTTAGCATTCGGTTGAACAATCTTAGAAGCGGTAACACCATCTCGTCGAAACAAATTGCCAAGACAGATCGCGTAAATAACATGTTTTCGTGGCGGATGGCGAGGGCAATGAGAACTTAAAGCGCTAACAGTGCAAATGTCGCCACACAAGTAAACTGACTATTGTATGTATATAGGTAACGGTTTCTAAAATGTAAATATTGTCCCCCTTTGACTAAATAAAGGTGCATTTGATTTGATTTGATTTAACGACCATATGCAGTTCTGTTCATGAGGATTACAGGCACAATTAATTGTCATACAAGTCAGGCAACTACTCCCTGAGGCCGCGCAAGCCCTTTGACTTGCTCGATGCCATTTGCTCCTCTCTTCGACAGGAAAATATTCACCACAAAAGTGAATTTCAATCGCAGCAACAAGAACAGACTTGCCCACTATCCAAGTAAAGTCCTCATTGTAGGCCAAAGCAAATTTCCGACCAATGATCTGGTTCTCAATGTAGTGTCCAGTAAACGAGACTCCATGCCGTTTGTCATAAAAACAAAACGTTTACAATAGAGGTTTACTTGCGTGCTATACAACCCGCCGTTAAATATCAAATTATCAAATTGAAAAAAAAAAATTACAGGACATACATAGAGCGTCCTTTACGCCTTTCAACAAGATGGCGCTCCCGTTTATACCAGCCCGTTCAGTACGGAAGTGGCTGTCGGAGCATGTTTTGGGACAAGAGCGTATGGTCGACAAACAAATCCAATTAAATTCGTTGTACTATCATGTATATGGCGTGATTAAGGCTAAGTCTAGCAAGTCTCGACTTGCTAACGTAGACTCGCTCACCACACTGGTGTTATGAACGTGTTCAATAATTTAAATAAGGACATTTTGACACGGGCTACAGACCCCGAATTGAAAATGTGATCAGCGTGGGCGGAGGTTATATTGACTAAAAATGTCCGTCAGGAGTTAGCTTGTCGACCTAAGCAAACGCGTCATCTAAATATCTGTTTTTATTTAGGTACGGGCTCAAAAAGGGGAGCCAAAAATACGCACCAACTTAGACAGTAACGTCTCCCCCCTCCCTATGTAGAATGTATTTGGCTATCGACATCACTGAACACTCAATGTAAATGTTAGTACGGCTAATACTAACAGCACTAGTAATGTAACAGTTTTACAGTTTTTTTTCTATATTGAGTAACATCAGCAAATGCATGTGTGGCTTGTTACAGTTTGTAAAGCTAGCCAGAGCCTAATGCAAATACGTTTAGAATATCGTTGTTCACAGCTGCTGAAAGTGGGTCGAATACGAGACGAGACAACGAGCGGGAAGTCAAACACAATCCAGAAGGTCCGAAAGAATCAACTCCGTCAAAGGGTGTAAAGCTTTGTCATTTCGACATGGGCAATCTCACGTTGGAGATCCCTAAGCAGACCATCTCATACCAGACCTACTCTACATAGCCCATATCAGCTTCGACTGTTTTGCTACCCTGGTTGGACTTAGCGGTCAGCAGAACAGTATACACAATACGCTTCACCCCATTGATGCGGCGTCAGCTGGTGGGAAAATGAGACCGAAGGCGTACTTGGAGGCATCTTGGAAACATCGTGACCTGAACTATTGCTTATCGCCGTGGAGTGTAAGAATTCGGGTTTTTTCCTTCGAAAAAGTATTATCGAACATATTAAGCAAAAATGTTTATGCATAAAATACCTCATCAAATTGTCTTCGGCCTTTTCCTGGCTTTTGCAGGGGTTGCTGCGTGACACAGGACAATTAGTTAGTTAATACTGCATTCATATAACCTTGGACTAAACGCGTTGTACCAGAGCTAAAGGAAACATTTTGATAACACATTTCGTTAATGCCGTTGCAATTCTATGCTCTAATTTATACGTACAATAATAACAAAAAATACTTGTATAGGATATAGTATAGTAGATGACTACATATATTTAGCTGACAAACTAGAAATAGCAACTCGTTGAATGGATGATGGATGACGATCGATTTTTAGCAGGTGCTAAATCTAACATATACCCAACGAATTAATCTTATTTGGCTAGGCGTTCTTTGTTGGTCTAGAGCCTGACCGCACAGAGAACATTTCGGCAGAATGCACTGGCGTTTCTTGCACACAGATCAGCAACACAACATGCACTTTCGCCTCTCGAACAACTTTAGTAAATTCAAGTCGCACTATTCACGTATTGTGTGCAGGAAAGGATACAGAATCACTCTGAACTTCATACTACAACTCCTCGATGTTTTTTTCTGAGATTCGAAGCCCATACTTCACCGCTGCAGAAAAACAACTTAAGTATTAGCTAATGCATTGTGCAGTTAAAGAAGCAAATTAAAAACAATATCGTTGTAACTACTATTTGTAATGAAAATAATTGTAATTTATATTAAGACATAAGTGTCACCAGGCTAGCTGCAAGGAGAATTTTAGAGTATACTCCGTCTCTCGTTTCGTTTGCACCCGGCCAAAAGTCAAGATATAATTTCGCTTGCTTTTGCGCACTTGAGTTACATACTTTACGTACTTCACTATTGTACTAGTGGCTAGACGCACCCGTAGCGTGGCGCCCGCTTATCAACACAGGATGTATGGTTTATTTGCTGGCGCTACATAATTCCGGCTTTTCTTTCCGGAGGAACGGCCGCAAAACGGTCGAGACGCAGAAGGGTTAGCCGCAAAGGTCGACTGTGTTCCGCCGACGATTTGCATGCATACGTCGTCGCTCCGTTCGGAAAAAAACATCGGAGCAAACATTTTAGTCAAATCAAAACGACAATTTGTTGGACGACACTGTGAACATATACGGAGAGAGTAAAGGCATTCCGCAGCACATGCGTATTCTCACATATATATGATACATAGCCACGATGTTCCGTTGTGCACAAAAAAGACGCACAGGCATTATAAGAACAACTCTTCTCACATTTCTTAGAGAAAACATTTATTACGAACGTTTTGTATATCATCCGTCACATGTTCATAGTATAAT
Source organism: Dermanyssus gallinae (assembly GCA_003439945.1). Classification (NCBI taxonomy): domain Eukaryota; kingdom Metazoa; phylum Arthropoda; class Arachnida; order Mesostigmata; family Dermanyssidae; genus Dermanyssus; species Dermanyssus gallinae. The sequence continues at coordinate 22,812 of QVRM01005463.1, read as the reverse complement.
AGTTTATTTATATATATATATATATATATATATATATATATATATCGAACTGTCATCAATATGGACTATTACAGTTCATCATACTCGCAATTGTCATCTAGGTAAAGGTCATTTGCCGACGCGTGAGAAGTCAACAATACTGAAGCTGGACTCGATCTGGAATGTGCAAAAGAATGGAACAACAATGTTAACATTGTCTCGTATGAAACAAAAGTGCTCATAATAAACGCAAGAAGATTTACGGTTCGTACGTCTTTGTAATATTGTATGTGTTGATGCTAGGCTAGTTAATGCTAGGCTAGTTAGATGCTAGTTAACACGTGTACGGTAACAAAGTTTACATAGGTGTACTGTGCATACCCAACTAAGATAAATATGAGAAGATATAAATCTATTATACAAAGTTGCACAAACGATGCTTGAGAGGTGTGATAGCAACACGCAGCTGTCTGTAATGGAGGCTGGGTGGTAATGCACCATCTCTTTTTTATTGAGACATCTGTGCTTCCCGTTTTCCACTCCGGCATCCACCTTGTCTAAATTGAGAACCATGAAAACGAATTTAGAAGTGGCCGGTCTAGATCTCACGCCCATGCCTGCCGGATGCAAATCAAGCCATATCTTGCTCGGTATAAATATGTACACTGCATTTACACAAATATAAGCTGACAGAGTCGCAGCCTTGCACGACCGCACACAGAGATGCTGGCTCTATAGATAGACTTCGAAATAAACTTACGATTTACAGAGTACAAAATTACGATACAGTTCGGCATATAGTTCAACCTGCACAAGTGCATCGGCATCACCCAACGTGTTGCGATGAACAAACATGAACAGAACGATATGCCGCGATCATTGGGTGGGCTGAGTGACCCCAACGAAGTCAACTATGTAGTCTACGATCGACCCCATCGCAGCGACACCACCGACAGTCATCCAAAAATAATATCACGGGACCACGTCGAAGCGAAGCGAATAGTGTTGTCGGATCGACTCGAGCGAGGCCTTAGCATAATCTGGTCGCCGAATTACGATCGGCCTTCGAATTTTCGAGGCCAGCGCGTATTGGTCACAAACAGTGGCCGGGCCGCTCGGTCGGAGTCGCAACGTTGTCGAACGCAACGTCACAATGAACGGCGCACCGGAACGGACGTATATGCGTGCTACGCTAATTTCGATGCAGCAGCAGCAGCACCAGCCATTTTCGACCGAAATTGTCCATTTGTCAACAATTAGAGCAACCCGGACAGGCTGGTTGAACAACAAAGCCTGACAACGGATAGCAAAACGAACAAGTACCAATAGATATCGTCATCCTACCCCACTAGGCAGAGGCACGAAAGATCGAAGGGCTCGCCGGGTTAGCAGCACGAAACCAAGTCTCAAGCACGTTATGCTAACCGCTGCACCGCTGTACCTACAGCACTCTTTTAGATACCGTAGAACGTATACTTGTTGGGCCAATATTAATTCCGCCGAACGACGGCGCATGGTTTGCCCGCTCACGCTGATTTTTAAGTACGAGAATTATCAGGTTCGGTGGGTTTAACAAGATTTAATAACAAGAAACGAACTAGTCGAAAAATGTTAATGAATGAACTAATTAATGTCAATGGTTTTATGAGTGCCGCTGCTAAGGTTGCCGAAGTTTCGCAGTTTGTGTAGCCGCGGCTCGCCTGTGATCGGCAAAGGTCGCTGCGATTGAAACTCGCTTGAGACACAGTAAATTCACTCGAGCAATAACAACGCTGGACTGCGGACGACAACTTAACGTACGCATCGGTCAGAGCTAACACATATGTTGCCTTTCGCTTTCCCAAACCTTGGCACCTTACTTGATCACGAAAGCTTTCGTCCGTGCATCGGTTTGAGGTTGGGGACAAGGCTAACTGAGGAGCGCCGGTGTCCGTGCGGAGCACAGTTGGACATCTAGGGGGCCTACGGGCTCTGCTGCAGCAGAAGCGAAGGACGCTTAAGCCGTCACAGCGATTTCAATGAGATTACTGCCCGGGCCTTGAGGTCAGCTCTATTGCCGTGCATTTAAAAGCCTACCGGCCTCCTGAGAAGCGACGGAAGGAGACCAGATGGTCCCACCATTATACCCTTGATAGGGGAGAGGCGCTTATTTGGGATGCTACGATCACCGACACGCTCGCCCCCTCGAACCTTGAGGCCAGCGCATCCGCGGCACGTCTAAAGGCCACCGCGGCACGTCTAAAGACCAACAAATATTCCCAGCTCACCAACAAGTTAATTTTCGTGTCTCTAGTATTTGAGACACTCCACCTGGCCCTGAGGCATGGTCGCTCCTACAGAAGATTGGCAAACGAATCGAACAGGCGACAGGGGACAATAGAGCTTTTGACATTCTACTTCAGCAGCTATTCTGCCGGTTCAGCGCGGCAATGCGCCAATAAGCTCGATTGGTAGCACTCCTTACAAGCCCTGGTATAGTTAGTTACTCACATTTCCCTGTAACCATGGAATGAAATAATAAATGTATCGTTTTTTTTATGTTGCAACATCGTTGCCTAATGTTTTCGGGCTGACCCTCAGCCACGGAACTTTTTTTCACATTGCTTCATAGACGGACTCTCATAAATACAAATGTGCAACGGTGGGGCTCGAACCCGCGCACCTATGCGTCTCCTTCGGTTGCGAGGCGGAGACTCTGGCAAGCCTTACCGCTTTAGACGCAGTATAGTTTTCCCTGACTTTACTGTCAGGGAAAAGTTTACTCCCTGACACTTGTTCACACGACCTATAGACTTCTGCCTTCACACCGCGCTTACCAACATACGTGCTGGATACGGGTGAGACTGTGAGTTCATATATCAGAGGCACCGATCGTACAGCTTGCTCCAAGAGGAGTGTACTCTGTATTACCTTTGTACCGTCATACGTATACAAACCAAGCCGAAAGTGCGCAGTATTACGTGACTCTTGTTAACTCCTTGTAAGCTAGGCACATCTTGGAGATCTGAAAGCCCTTGACGGACAGAACACTTTGAACGGATGAAATCAGCTGTCAGTACCTAAGGGAGCTTTCTTGGTAGGTAATATACGCCAAGTACACCTGCCTGCCAACGTTTGTTGAAGAAACGGTAAATATTAAGGAAGAACGGTATATATATATATATATATATATATATATATATATATATATATATATATACATATATATATATATATATGGTGGCGCGCTCCAGGAGGCTAGTGCGCCCATGTACCGACATGTCGCGGGTTCTGTTTTTGTCGTTAATCGAACTTTCTTTGAGCGATGCCCATTGTGAATAGATGATAAACCATACCTGACATGAGAGTCAGCAAGCATGCTACTACAAGGACTATTAGGGAAAGCCCAACTATTTTGACACGTCTGCTTTTGCGGCTTGTGCGCCTTTGTTATAGGAGAGTACTTACTCATACAAGCATACTTCGGCCGAAACTCGTGCCATCCTTGCGAAACGCATATGAAATTCCCACCGATAGCTAGCCCGGGCATTCTCTATAATGCTTGTAGTACAAAGACACATACGTGACCAAGCTTTAAACGATGATGTCCTGGTAAGCCTAAGCAAGGCGCAGTGAAAAGCGGCGGCAGTTCTAATCTTAGTTCAAACTGACGCAGCGTGTCTAAACGACACCGTGAAACTCTTATAAACTGTGTGTCCTAGGCGCGACGAAATCATATCAGAAGGCTGCGTCAACTTCAACAAAAGGCGTATTCAAAAAAATGCGTTAAATTTATAGTAGTTGTCATATACGTTACATGATACGAGTAATCCTTCTAGGAATATTTCGTCATAATTTCTCCCGCTGACGTTTAAGCTGCTTCAACCTCTCGCCAACACAAAAGCCAACAGGCCAATATAGAAGCACTTCACCGAGTGCACCAAGATTATAAACCGTACGTTACGATACGGCTAACTTGCCCCTTGTTCCAATCTTGTCTTATCTTCGTTTGACGAGCGGAACTTCGACGTTGGTTCATGAAGCCCTGCCACATTATATGGATCCGGAGGCTGCAGTCCAGTTGCTGGGCAATAAATTAACCCGAACAGACACGTATATATATATATATATATATATATATATGCATATGCGCCCAATGTTAGGACTGAATTCAAGTGCAGTCCGGGCAACACTCTGGATCAGCGGCCTCTAGCCGCGATTCATTAGGTATAAATATAGTCCCTATTGATTGCATATTCGTGTAAATGGCGAAATGTTCGGCCACTTCGAATAGCGCGTCAGAACAATGCCATCCGTGCGATACGGCAATATAGAGCCGACGCATCTTCATACTTTTGGGAGTTATCGTGGCGCAGTACACATTGCTGTTTCTGCTTTGTTAGTATAGCAATTACGGAATGAGCTTGCGGTGTAGATTTGCAAATGCAATACGGCTCTGGGCTGCGGCGACATCGAAAGATGGAAGGACAAATGCGGAGCGTAATGGGATATACGCACCCCAATATATATATATATATATATATATATATATATATATATATATTACTTAATTTTAGGGTTACAAGGAAATTTGATTAACTAACTACACTAGAGTTTGTGAGGAGCGATTATATATATATATATATATATATATATTTATACATATCGAGTTTCTATGTAGGGAATGTGAAACTAAACAGGTGTACAATACAATTCATGGTCGAATGAACAATTATCCCCGACGGTACGGGTCGAGACATTTTGATTATACACCCCCCCCCCCACCCCGTGTGAGGAAACGAACCCCTTGTGCACCGACATGCTTTCGATGACATTTAATTACAGTTAATGACTATTTTCCCAGACGATAACGACGATAACGTCGCCCATCTCGTTAGGGTTGCGTCACACTTACGAAAACAGTTCCACCCACGAGCGTACTGTGCTGTAGGGCTGTCATGGCGTATAGGGATTGTTATGGTACTGTTACGTCTGGTTGATGATGGTGGTGCTCTCCCCTTCTTCCCCACCTAACGAGCGGTACTCGAAGGCCGTGGGAAAATGCTGACAAAAGGAGCATGCGTGGACGATGCGGGGAAGCATGTTGCAGATAATGTGGGTGGAAATTCGTCCCCATTGCCGCCGCCCACTTCACAGCACTAACGGGGAATGTCGATGTCAACGTAGCCGCGGCAGTCGCGGCGAACGCCGGCGAACGCAAAGCGTACCCCTAAGGCGGGGCCAAGTAGCCCTATAGATGGGCCACATTGAACGCCCCGCGCAGGCCAAGGGATCCGGCTGCACTCAGCAAGGCCACAGCAACAGAGGGCGCAACCATGGGCGGCGCAGAGTTACATCCACTCTCGTCACACGTCGATATGCAACCCTGAAAATGATTTAACGAAATATGATGTCGTAAGTGGTTTGGCTGGTCGAACTCAATCAGACTGGCTAAATGGAAATATTCCTCTAACAAATCGAGGAGGCGCCTTTGAAACTCCCATAAAACACGTTTCTGAGTATTCATGCTAATTCGAAGCTCCCTTATTTTCTCGGTCATTTCATTAGACGGACGCCTGAAGGTTTGCCCTCCAGTGAAAAGCTAGATGAGTTCTACGTAGTAAAAGAACGTTAACAGACAGTAGCTTCACGATCGGAATTTCCGGTAAACATTTCGGTCTATCACTATGTTCGTACAGTATGCAAGGCACACAGGAACCTAAGTCTGAGTAATTTGTTAAAAAATTAAGTGATTATTTATGACAGTTAGGCGGAATTTTGTAGCAAATTGTCAAGGTAATAATTACGTACCATACACTCCCCATTTTAGTAATTATTTTTAAATAAAAAAAAAATTCGACCGCGCTTATTACGTTAATGTGGTATGTTCCGGTTCATTTGTAAGTAAATGTTGGAACTCATTTCTAGCTAACCGCCAATAAAACATGCATTAAACTATCTGCCTAGTAAAACTTTCAAACAACGTTAAAGATCCTATAGAATATTCTTTCACATAACATATGGATCTTAGCCAAGCTAAAAATTAAGTAAAAAGACAATGATAAAGGAAAATAGATAAACTCAACGCAGCAATAGTAAGGGTTTTCTTCTTAAAATTAATTTTGAGCTCAATGTAAACATCGCTATTCGACCAGTCGAGAGCAGATGGAGGATATAATGATGAACCCGACTGCTATTAGCTGCTTCAATAAAAAAATTAACAATTCCTTTCCAATCAGCCACGGCCGGACTCTGCCCGGTCTGTATGTGTGACTCTCCGGAACTGCAATTAGGGCAAACACTTCAGAAGCCCAGAGAATATATGTTTCCGGAGATTTGCTTGTATAGGACTTCCCAAGCTATTTTTTTTTCTGGGTCAAAAAAGTCTCGTTTGTGCATTTTCTGCGATCTTATTCGAAAATGTTAGATACTTATGTGTTTTTTTTAATTATGTATTGCGCACTAAAAAATAGCTTAAAATTATTTGTGTGCTACCTAGATCACGCATCCACCCAGTATAAACATTCTAGAACCTCAAGCAAGGTAAAGCTGATAATGTAAAGGTGAGTATCTACCAATAACTGGTTTAACTGATTTAGGCCAGAATGTGTCAAATTAATAACAATTTGTGAATTGAATATCTGTTTCGCATCTGGCAAAAAGAGTTTAAGCAATCGGTCAACAAAACGCATATACACAATCGGTAGTACCCTCGAAGCATATATATATATATAAACATGAGCTTACCTGCATGTACTCGTTCTGGTACCGAAACATGCCGCAGGAGTTGTCCATGCTCTCCAATGAGCAAACACGAATGGTCAACTCCACGTTATTTGCCACTAGAAATAGCATACACAATAATACAAAAATATTTTTTTCTGATTATTAAACCATATTTAAAAACTTTTTTTGAGATCTATATATATATATATATTTAATAAACTTATACGACTTAGTAAAGTAATATCGAAACAACGGCAATATGTATACAGAAAAGTATATATCTACGGACAAGCATAAATACATTTTACTTTTTCTCTTTATAAACGTCTCTCCCGCTCTCTTTCTTGTTCTTGCTAGATCGTTTTCTTCCTATATATATATATATATATATATACATATATATAGATGACGTGACAGCGTGCTCTAGGGAGCTAGTGCGCTAGATTGTCATCTGGCGGGGTGTCCCCGGTTCGATCCTTGTCGTTATTCTAATTTTCTTCGAGCGACGTTCATTGAGAATAGATGATAAACCATACTACCACGAGGACTGTTGGAACCGACCGAGCATTTGCGTCTAAAGAAGTTCAGCGAAGATCAGTTATTGTTTTTTGGTTCTTATGAAATTATAAAGTTCTGTAATATTTCTAAAACAACAGTTCACACGATTGCGGCTAGTTACACAATTGCAGATGAAACGTGTCTAGCTTTCTACAGCTATGTAAGCAGTTCAGACCAAAATGAGGTGGTGCAAAAGTGCATTTTAGACAACCTCCGCAGTTTGATGCGATGCGGATGCTTCATGGTTTTCTCAAACACAAAGCATCAGGCCGTGTTCGATTTGTCTCTCACGAAAAGATCTTCACGGTAGATACAAAAAGATCGTTCGGAAAAATGACCGATGACCGAATGCTCACGATCGATGATAGGAGATGTCCCTATTGTCGGACAAAACAAATGTCTAGTTTACGGGCACGTTTTAACAAATGTCTAGTTTACGGGCACGTTTTTACAAATGTCTAGTTGACGGGCACGTTTTGTTTGTGGTGCCTAGTGAAAACGACGTGATGGCACGATACGTTTTTTTTTCAGAAAGGTCAAACAGTAACACACGGAGTTAAAACGGAAGAACCGTGGCTAAAATCCGTGTTAACTTAGACATGTTCAAGACGCGGGCGATTAGGACGGCGCAAGCACCCATGTCAGCCGTTAACTGCAAGAGTGGCTGATGAGCATGTTTTGGAATAAGCATATGAGCATGGTTTGGAATAAGCACTCTTGGGCGCCTAGCAAATTCTCTGGATTATCATGTATGAGGCGTTATTGCGTGAGAGTCTAACAAAGCTCGACATAGGCTAACATGGCTCGCTCACTTTCTTCATTCAGCAAGCATTTGTAAATCTGAAAAAGGTAGGTTTTGCAAGATGCCTGTAAGCGGTTTAGGCATTGAGTTGAAGTAGATTGATTAACGCAAACGGCGGTTACTTTAAATATTTACGTGTTGCTACGAATGTCCCTACCGGCTGGTGCAAAAAAAATAATTCAGGTGCTTGTTTTTATCTTGAGAACAGTGTTTGACTGTAACGTTTGACTTTAGGCATATTTTGTACTCACAATACTCAAGCCATATTAGAAGTAGTACTACACCAGTCAAAAATAAAAGGCGACTAGCAAGTTGCGTTAGAATTATTTTTTTTTTAATTTTTGTTTGCATTTATAAGTAAAATATATCGAAAAAATCTATATCACAATGAACAAAATTTCAAGACTAACACAAATGTATGGTTGCCCTGTTTGTTCTAAATGTAAAATTAACACAATTGAATAGTGTGCATTACCCCCGCGCGTCCTAGTAACAGTTGCCATATTATATGGCATTTAATTAACCAACCCAATGAATTGCTATGGAATATTGTTTTTATAGAATAGATATTGCACCCCACGACATGACTGAACCGCCGTCTGTGACGCTGCACAATGAAAGTCTTTGCAAACCATTCTCCTCGTCGCCGGGCTTCGTCGAAAAAAATAAATGTCGTGACAAAATCGGCATCGCGCTGCATTTTGGGAGTCAAACTGGCGCAGTTTTGCGGCTCCTTATGGTCCATAGTCTTAAATTATTGTGTTTGCTGTATCTCATAAAGATGGATATATCGCTAGATCCAGCCTCAAAATACATCAAGTTAAGGCGCGCCAGCATGCTCGTACAGAGCTTTGAAGACACTTTTTTACAGTCTCTACGCGTTCTTCAGTTGAGTAGAGCTCTAGCTTGGATTTGGGAGCCCTGCCAAAAAGATAGATCGCGGTAAATGCATAGTTAAGCACCGAAACTTTTGAAACATGCGGATACCGCCGAGTCTCTGACACCAACTGGATGGACTTGTTGCCACGTCGGGTGCACCTCACTCGGAAGACAAACCCCTTGCGAGGCTCAACGGGCTGCATAACCATCGACCTCAGCCAGCCAGTGCACTTCGTAACTTTGCCAATCTTTCGGTGATCACCTCATCGCAATCAAAAAGCCGAGCGCACCGCTCCGCCTAATCGCCATTTGCTTAGTCTTTCGTAGAATTGCGGCAGAAATTACTGTCAAACTAGGAACAGCTCTTGTGTGCGAAAAGCTTAGAGCTCACCACCTTGGCTTCATCGTTCGATATAAAGAACGTTTTCAACCAGGTTTGTCAAGACCACATACTAGAGTCTGTACTAGTCGGGTAGCCAGAAGCGGCTTCCTCGCTGACCAAGCCTATACATCCAGATAAGAACTCTTACTTGGTGATAGAGCGATCTTTTCATGTAGCTGCGTGCAGCAGAGTGACCCCTTGGTCTGCCACTCCTTTATTTTTTAGCCAATAAAGGACGATAACACTATTAGGGGAGAAGCATCATAGGCATACGTTAAGAGAGTTACTGACTTCGGCCAACTAAGCGGGCTTGAGCTCAACTTCCAAAAGTGCGAACTCGTTTACAAAGGCCAGCCTAACTTACCCGGCTTTGAGACACACCTCCTCGGGTGCAAACTTGTCGAGGCAGCCAAAAAAGACGCTCCTGGGTTCCCCTGTGGGATTGGCCGCCACCCGTCCGGACCTCGCTGGTCCGCCTGACCAGACGAAGCCTGATCAGTCCTCAAACTCTGAGACTGCACTCACAGAGGTGCTACGACGACCTCATTGTCTCCAAGAAGTACCAGCGGTTACTTTCTGACGTACTACCCGCGGCAGACAAAGCCCTCGGCACTAGACTTGATCACGTAAGTTTTCGTCTGCACATCGGTTTGAGGTTGGGGACAAAGTTAAAGCAGCACCGGTGTCCGTGCACAGTATAGAAGGACATTTGTGAGACCCTCAGACTTTCCTGCAGCAGCGAAATGAAGGGCCTTCTTCTAAGAAACGATGAAACGAGACCTGACGGTCTAGTCCTCACTCTCAGCTCTTTTTTGGGATGCCACTATCTCCGGCACCCTCGCCTCCTCGAATCTGGAGGGTAGTGCATCCGTCACTGGCTCCGAGGTACTCAGGGCTGAACGACTAAAAGCTATTAAATATGTTCAGCTCGCCCAAGAGTTCAATTTCGTGCCATTAGTATTCGAGATACTCGGGAAAGCGGGGCTCGCATGGTCGCCTCTTTAGATGGTAGACAGGAATTAAAGTGGAGAAGAAGGCCCTTAACTATCTACTTCAACGGTTATCACTGGCGGTTCAGCGCGGCAATACGGACGCAGAAATCTGCCTCAAGGACAAGCTCGACTGGTAGCGCTACGCACGAAACACCATATATATATATATATATATATATATCATCAGAGTCTTCCAGAATTCGTTCAATAAACTTTGAAGTCTAGTATGACTCGGCAAAAAATATTTTTTTCCAATGGAACAAGGGGCGGAAATGTTTTCTTGTGGAGTGAGAGCAAAATTAGCAAAGGTGGTTGTATCAAGCTTTTATCCTGACGTATTTTTACAAAGTCTGTCTTTGCTAAGGCTCCAGTCATCGACAAAACAATCATACCTGCGTATTCAGAGAAACATTTTGCATCTGTTAAATTGCATTATACGTTGGCTTTAAGCAGAACAAATGTTGTATCGAATTAATTAATATTCTTAAAAAACAATTTTTGTTGCAATTCTCATCATTTGGTTTCACTCTCAATTATCTATTCTTAAAAGACATTTCCGCCCCTTGTTCCGTTGGAAAAAAAAATATTTTTTCGCCAAGTAGTACTCTATCCCAAAGTTTGTTGGACGAAATCTAGAAGACCCCGTATATATATAAATATATATATAGGTAATGTCAATTTTTTTTAAAGATCGATATAGAAAATTGTAGAGATAAAAAAATATATATTTTTGAATGGCACATGGTCTCTGAGAAGCCTTGTTTCGGAGTGAGAGTGATATTACTTCCATGACACTGGTGTTAATGCCCGACATAGAAGAACAAAATGAGCAACTGAGAGGTAACCAGTCCTCCTGTGCAAAAACTATGCACATCATCGTGTCCGTGAAAATTCTGCTTTTTCTAAAGAACATTTAGCGCCGGCCAGAAAATGCTGCATGGTCGTTTAGAGGAGAATTCACAAAGAATGAAGTTATATATATATATATATATATATATATATATATATATATATTAGCTTTCGCGCCCCATACATCAATAGCATAACCCTACGACCATTCACAGTCGTGTAATCTAAGATTACAGAACGTTCTCCTGAAGCTTGTGACTCGAATCAGGCCAGACTCGCGCATACATCGGGCAAGCTCATACTCATAAACCTTTGTTCCTTGTTTGAGCTATAATGCCATGTTGGTTTTTATGCAAGGCACATGTGATGCGTTGCGTCTGTATTCTGAATCATTTGAACGAGGGCTAGCGAAGTCAACGCGACGACCCCGGCATTAGATATGGCAAACAATCGGCGTTCATCGACCGGAAATAATGCTGTTTCCGGTAGGGCGTAAAGCAGCCCCTAGGTCTGGCGCGGCTAGAATAAAAGCTGTACCCGACGGAATTGCCTCAGCGAAGCAAACTTTCTATATCCGTACCACTCAGCTGCAAGGATGCTCGATGGTTACGTTGTTTATGTGCCGCGTCTCTTCAGGACTGCAGGCTTTTCGCAAAAGAATAAGCCAGTGCTATATATGTGTTGTGTTCTGGAGTCCGGCTGGAGTGTATGTGTGTGTTTTTGTTGTAAGCGGAATACTCAAACGGTCGCAGCCCGGGCTCTTAAATGCTTTTTTATCGTATTTTCAATGCTCGTGTTGAATAACCTCAACTTGACGACACTAGATCTCGAAGCAGACATACATTAGCAGCGTGCATAACTTTCAAGTATAAGCCGATATACAAAATGTTTGATGTTTCAGTACACCGAATACCAGATTAAAGTCGTGTGGGTATCAAATGTTCCGATACTTCCTCGCCTTGCCTGCTAGGAATGACGGGCCAGATTATTACAATTATAATTAGCTGTAAAGGCAGCTTCTAATAGCTACGGTGTATATATATTAACTGCCTTCTTAAACAGTAATTTCTCCTTCAAATATCAGGCGAGAACTGTACGGTAGTCAGCCGTCCCGGTATGCGGTCGTATCAATAGGCAGAACACACATGCTTGTGGTCAGATGATTGTAAACAAAGAAGTAGTTTGCAATTAAGCTTGCAGAGTGTTAAATGGCAAAAACTACTACTGAGGCTAACACTTTGTCCAAGCACAAAAAGGGCGGCCCTAAAGAATAATATTCCATAACGTAGTAGTAGTAGTATTTTGCTCAGAGCCGTACTAAAAAATGATTTCATACAACATTGAATATATAATACAGACCACCAAGAGCAACATACTGCTGCTTAGTTAAATTCCTAACTTAAACGTAGTACGGCAATGCTCAACCTGCAATTAACTACAAATTGTTGTTAATTTGAAGTCGCAACAGTGTACCTAACGTAACGTTTTTCGAATAACCCACTTCGAAATGTCGAAACGATTTGTACACGTGAGGATATTCTAAGCTGAACGGTACCAAGGATGCAGCTCACCTCATCGTCCAAAGATTTAACTTTCGAGCATACGCTTACGTAATCCTTAAACGTCTAACGTCGCATCGGTATAACGTTGTAGCAATTGTTGTTTCATCGTTCATTTATTATTATTATTATTATTATTATTACTAACGTTGCCTAGACCAATACATACCCCGTGACACGAGCGACACGGCTGGCATTCTTTGGTTTAGAGCACAAACAGCCATTGCGATCAGCAGCTTCAGCATGTTGGCCATTTTCTTTGGCCAATAACGGCGGCGCTTAATTGTTGGACATGCGGCCTAAAGGCTGAGCAGATTACTCCGTTCTTCCACCCGCCCCCCCCTTCGGGTACGCTAGCAGGATACCTTATGTTCCACGGAGCCTTTTCAGAACAGACGTCATATAGCACCGCCATCATTCGACGCCTACCCACAGACGTGTATATGTGAAAACGAACACACGGACGCACGGATATATTTTGGATTCATAAATGCAAACAAACAAGCGTACATATAAAAAAAATACGTATATATGCATGCAAAGGTACATAGATCTAGACGCAATTTCGTCTATGAGTCGACTACGCCCGCCAAATCGGTCGCGCTGATGACTACTAACATGGACTCCTCTCCCTCGTATCGTCGCGTACTCACCAGAAAATCCGTTAAGTTTGACACAGTACTGCGCGGGGAAGACGCCGATATGGCCCTCCTTTGGCACCATACAATTGGTCACGTAGCGGGCATCGGTCGGATGAAACGGATCGTGACAGCCCGGATTGGATCGGTTGAGCGACGTGCATGTGAAACAGTCAATGGCGCCAACAGGCGCGGGCAGCACTAGCAATAGCAGCGAAACGAACGAAGACGCGGCAACAATGACAGGAGCCAGCGAGGTCACCGAGATTCGCGATGAGGTACGAGGGGTTGCTGGAGGTGGCGGTGGCGGTGGCAGTGGCGTTTGCGACGAGGACAACAACGACGATGACGACGACAATGATGACTGTGAGGTCCTCACGGAGGATCCGATCATGAACGAGGTGGCTGTGCTGTGACACAGCGCCATTTTTGCCAGCCTAACAGAAGACAGAGAGGGAAAGAGAAAGAACTTCGGTTGCCGAACCCCCTGCCTGCCTGTCTGCTTGCCTTGCTTTATCTAGGCGTCTTCCTGCAGAGATAGGAACCGCTAGACCCCATGTAACCATCTACTTCCACTGACTCTTACTATGTAACTACTACTACAACTACCACTACTGCGACTACCCCCGTTTACGATGGCTAGTCAACCAGTGGGCTACTACAGGGCTACTACGTCGCCGAAGCGGAGCGGGGCACAGTGGAGACGTGCAGGCGCTTGCAGAGGAGCAGGAGAATGCGCCCTCGCAGTGAGGGAGAGGGCTGCAACCACAGCCGCCGCCGCTACTATGTAAGGAGCTGCGTGTTGCCTGCAGGAGAATTCGTGATCGCTACTACAAGGACAACTACTGGACGAGAAAGGGTGCCTTGACTTCGGAGGGCCCTCCTTGCTCCGAGCAGAGGCATCCCAGCCCCGGTAGCATCGCTCCGTAGGATCGGATTCACAGAAGGCCTTGTCCTTTTCGCTCGCCCCCGTAGCGACGCCCGTGCGAGAGCCATGTATGCTTTTTATTGGAATATGTGGTCGTCGGACGTAATTTCGTTTTAGGTTAGGCGAAACATTGAGTTTATTACTTACTTTTTGTTATCATTTTATTGTATCTATGCGCTCCTTATGCGCGTTTATTTACTTCGAATACGGCGCTTCTTGCGGTCGTTATCGGTGCATCAATTCTCGTTCCATCGCCAGCCCGTTCTTTAGTCTTATAACATTCTCGACCAGTAAGCTCTCTGGTAAGCCATTTCACTAGATCAGGGGGTAACCAGGTGAACTCCCAGCACGTATGTCCCCGTTTTGCTTCACCCTTCATGCCACTGTTTGAGAGTCTGCTTCCAAACTTCCGCCTTCCACCTTCGCTTCTGATTTCTCCGCACCCGCTCTTTAATCAATCTGTGAGCTGAAGCGAGGTGTCCTCTCTTGCCTTTTATTGCTTCACGTCCCCAGCATCCCGACTAAGTTGCTGGCGGTATTCTCAGCCTTGGCAGTCGCACTGTTACGCCCAGATATCAAGGGAATGATTTCAATGGCCACTTTATTGAGTGCTAATTAAAATTTTCCGACTGTTAGAAACACCGCCTCGCATTTCTCGGGCGCCAGCTGAAGGCCGTGCCCAACCATCTAATCATGCACTATTTCAATGGCGGCCTGTGCCCTGTGTGAACTGAGCCATTTCCGTCGAATGCCGTTATTGTCCATCGAAGCCGTATTGTCTTTGGCATTAAACCCACGTGGTTTCATTCATGATGCGATCGTCGTAAGTCGTATTCGGATTTCCATAGAGTTTCATGTTAAAAGAGACCCAGACGATACCGGCCGCCCAAGTGGCTACAAATATATAAACTTTTTATGGAGATTAACTGGCAAAATGCATGACACACATCAGGCATCGTGGTTAAAGCCACGGTAGTGTAGGACTTACAAACCCATTAAATCCAGTCGTCCTCTTTGCTCCTTGTCGGGGTTGGCCGCACTGCCTTCTCGAGATTACTTCACCTGACCACCTTATCTTGCCGCTAATATTGCCGCTGACTTTGCGGGGCGTCCCTTCTCGCCTCGGAGACAAATTTGCGAATCTTCTTATTATAAGCCAGGATTCATAATCTTTGAGGAGCGCCACTACAAGGGCTTAAAAGGGAAAACGCGAGAGGAGGACGGAAGACAGCGAGATAGATAGAGAGAGACAAAGAGAGAGAGAAGAGAGAGAGAGATAGAGAGAGAGGAGAGATAGAGTAGAGAGAGACAGAGAGAGATAGAGATATAGAGAGATACATGATATATAGATAGAGAGAGATAGAGAGATATATAGAGATATAGAGAGAGAGATAAAGAGATATATATATATACATATAGATATAGATATATAGTATATAGATTAATAATATATATATGATAATATACATATACAAAATATAATATAACAACCCTTCTATTTTTATTAATATAGTTTAATGTCGAAGAAATCACTGCAATTATTACTCTTTTAACTTGATTCAATGCGTAAGTGAGACATTGTCCAAACGTCGAGTCATCAGATGACACATACACTTGCAAACCTTCTATTAATACATATATTATATATCTTAAGTCGATTAATTTGTATTTCATGATTTATAGCGGAGTTCGGAGTAAACAACTGTTTCTGGGTGAGCGTGTAATCACCAGGTGTCTAACTAGAGTTATCCAAATTCAAAAGTTCCCCTAACAGAAGTTTTTTTAGAGGAACAACTGGAAAATGCTGTTGCACACACGGAAGGGAAGCTCTCCGCAAGGCGGACCTGTAGTGTGGAACTCCAACCCACTAAAAACGTTAATGTCCCCGACTTTCGGTCTGTTGGGAAACTGCTTGCGCTTACAATCAAACAGTCAGAAAGAGGGCGGCGAGTTTTCCACTCCTAGTGGGTGTTTTTTTTGGAAACCAAGAGAAGGCGTAAACGATTTAAGAGGACAGCCCTTGCCCTGTAGTATATTCTTAAAAGCTTGTGACCTTCGTTTCAGTACGATACTGATTCCGCCATTTCCCTTGATGATGTTCCGTTGTTCCTAAAAGCTGTTAAGTTCCTTAAAAGCTCCAGTAGGTGTGTTGCTCCGCTCATAATGGACACCCCAACACGGTGTGTTCCAGGATATTATATATAAGTCTCTGTCTGGCAGTCGAACTGTGCGGACTTGTCTAGCCGAGCTCTGTGGTACATACCGGAGAAACTCGCGTTACTCGGGGGTGCCCGGTGCCGGACCTGTAGCGTTGGTGCGTGGAGGCGAGGCCTGCGACAGAGTTTTATTGTGTTTTGGTGGTTTTTCGAGGTTTATTGCTCACTTTTCGAGAATAATTGGTTCACACTCAGTATCGGCGATCCCAACGACAACGAAGAGAGAACCACCTGGTCGGCGAAACGGTACACTCTCGCCTACAAAAGTACTGTACTTAATAGCCTTCTCTTACAGATACTAGTTGGGGCCGCGTTTGTTGAGGACAGACGGACCAAGTTGGAATTTTTTCTATTTCTACTTCTCGATCAATGGCTGATACACGTGGCGGCCGCCATATTGGTTTCCGGCCGCTGGGAGCCGCCATATTGGTTTCCGGCCACTGGGGCCGCCATATTGGTTTCTCGGTGAAAGTTGGTCAGTAAGGAGTGGAAAGAGTAGGCGGCGAGGGGTGGAGAGAAACCGGCGTAGAGGAAAGAAAGCCGGCTCAAGAGGCAAGACGAGGAAAGAGGTGATTATTAACTGCTCAACAACGTGTGAAGAAGAATCACCAGCCAGGAAACAGCTGGGGAGGGTGCCAGTCCGGAAGATACATATATATAGGTCAAGGCAGGGGACGCTTTAAGTAGTCCACGCCCAGCACCGTCTGGCGTGCCGCAGGGGAGCTGCGTCTCTCCGCTTCTGTATACAATTTTTGTTTTAGACATGAAGCACTACATACCACCGAGTGTTAAATATCTTTTGTACGCAGACGATCTTAAAATATATAGTTCACTTGACTCAGAATCAGCGCACATAGCACTGCAGTCCGCCGTCGACGGTGTCAGCCGGTGGTGTATTGACAATGGTATGCAGCTCTCCGTTCATAAATGCCTCGTTTTGAAACACGGCTCCCCAGAGCTAAACTATTTACTCGATGGCTCAACACTGCCAACGGCAAACGTGACGCGGGATCTTGGAGTCTTAATCTCCACAGACCTCTCCTTCTCCGCACATATCAAAGAACTAGTCAAAGCAGCATCCATACTTGTGAATATGTTGTTTCGTTGTTTTATTGTTAAGGAGCCTTCACTGTATATTCGTCTGTACAAATCCATTGTGTTGTCCAAACTTTTATACTGTTCACCCGTATGGCACCCACATTTGTGTAAACACATAGGTATGATTGAAGGTGTGCAAAGGAGATTCCTAAAGAGACTCCGTAGAAGATGTGACCTTAAGCCGAATGACATTGTTTTACCGCCCTTAATGGACACACTCAGGAACAATGACAAACGTGTTCTAGCTCAACTTATAGGTGCGAGCCTTATCGATCACTTTTTTGAAGTGCGGCCAAACAATCGCCGAAGCCAAATAATGTATGTGCCCAGATGCGTTGCAAGAACGGAGCACATAAACAATATGTACGCCTGGCGCGTTTGCCAGAGATATTCACAACAGGACTGAGCACATCCCTTCTGCGACCAGTTTTTTTTTTCATCACCCTTTACGACATGAATAAAGGAGTTTTCTATTCTATTCTATATGTGTATATATATATATATATATATATATATATACGTATACATATGAGTGTGTATGTATGTGTGTGTATTAAGATACGTTAATATATATATTGTATATATGATATATTACGGTATGTTATATGTATGATATATTATATAGAGATATACTAATTATTTAGATTAAACAGTAAGGGGATGGACGGGGAGGACAGAACGGAGACGCGGGGGCGTCGACGGGAATAAGAAGAGGGTGACTATTGAATCTCCAAAAAGGGGAGAAGCCGCTAAGTGTGCCAGGGTTGGGGAGGCTGTGAGAGAAAAGCAGCTCCAAGAGGACACATTGGGGAAAGGCTTAATCTGTGTAAGGCCAGTAACACGAAGATCGAGCTTACGGAACTGTCTCAACAGCTCCCCAGGACCCTAAAATGTCTAGAAAAGGTCCTGGAAGACAGAGGAAAGGCCTACCGAGAAGTTGGGTCAGCTGATGAGGAAGAGATAAAGCAGCTTAGAGAGGAAGTCGAAACTCTACGAACAAACGAGTGCAGACTGAGAGAGGAGCTCGAGGGTCTAAGAGAGGACGGGGTACTGGAAAATAGGCAAGACATCCAACGAGAGGAGATAAGCGAGCGGGTAAAGGGCCTCGAACTCCTATGCGCACGCTGTCACGGGGAGCTAGATAAAGAGAGGGCCAAGGAGCTGGAACTGGAAACAGAGGCCACGGAGATAGAAAATAGTATAGAAAGGGCTAGCACTCCGGAAGAGCTGCTGAGAGCCGTTAAGGGACACTGGCCTGAGAGGGTGATTAAACACTTAAAGGTCACCACTGACGCCCTCACCACTCAGAGGGAGGTTAGGGTAGCGGTAACACTAAGGGGTCAGATTCGGATAGGGGTTTAATAGAGGGGCTGGCGGCACAGTTTCCCACGCTCGCAGCGGTGGCTGACATGAGCGCAGGGACGGCCGCTGTTCTTAAAAATAGCGACGCCGTCGAATTCTTAGAGGGTTCAGGAAACCAAGCGGCCTCTCAACGGTACTTGGTAGTGGGAGTGATAAACCCGGAAGAAGAACTAGGGACCACGACCCTGGGGGTGCTCCAAGCTGTCGTGGGAAAAGCGCTGGGGCTGGCTGGCGGGGAGAAACCCCCGCTAATGCACGTCACAAGGGAGCGCCGCACACAGACGTTTCTACAGGCTCCGGAAATATGCTGCCGTAAGGCCGGCGACGGCAGTGGCCTTCTAGAGGTTTGCTCGAGATAAACAAGGAAGACCAGAGCCAAACCGGAGGTTACCACCCGGGCGGAGCAGGGAGCAAGGAGCACCCTCAGGGTTAAGGTCGAAGAGGGAAAAACCTTCGCCGACACTCTCCGGGGTGTTAGAGAACAATTCAGGCAGCAGGAAGGCGCGGGGATAACGGTTAGGGGGTAGTTAAAAGTAAGGAGGGTGACCTTATAATTAGAATAGAGAAGAGTGAAAAGGGCGCAGGAGAGAAAATGGCAGCGGCTATTTGGGAATCTGCAAAGATGCAGGCCGACTGCCGAGAGCTTAACCAGGGGCAGACCATCGCCCTGTGGGGGGATTGACCCACTCTTGGACGGGGAGCAGGTCAAAAGGGAACTGCAGCTTCCGGCCGGCGCAAAGATCACAGCTACCGAGCCAAGACTCGGAAGAGCTGAAATTTGGAACGCACTGGTTACGGCGTCTTCGGCGGCGCCAAGAACCATATGCTCCCGCAAGACCCTTAAGCTGGGCTCAAGGTGGTGCAGACGCTCCCCAACTGCTACAAGTGTTATAGACCGGGCCATAAGGGTGATTGGAACTTAGTAGGTAGGGGCCCTTCATCCGAACAATGTTAAAGATACTTCAGGTAAACCTTAACCGCTGCAGGGCGGCGCATGACATGCTCGATGAGATAGTACGCAGAGAGTCCATAGGGTTCTGCCTGCTCTCCGAGCCAACAAACATAGCGATCACCAAGCGGAAGGCAGACGGGGTATCTGACGCAGAGGCGGATACCGCAATCTGGTGGACGGGCTCCGAGAGAAACCTCGCGATTGGAGTTAAATTCCAATTGACGTACAAGGCTGCTCGATCGAGTCTCCGAAGACTCATCGCCAAAAGTAAAGCCCCAGCGGAGAAAGAGCTGATAGACGCGGTGGAGAGCGACGCATGGGGCCTGCCGTACCGAGTAGTTATGGCCAAACTCCGGAGACCTCTCCTGAAAATCCCCCCGGATGTGCTGCGGGAGACTGTAACCGGTCTTTTTCCGGCACAGCCGCGGAGGAAAAAAACGAGGAGTTCTCGGTCACCCCGGAAAGCATTACGGAGGGTAACGCCGGAGGAGCTCGAACAAGCCAGGGAATCGGTTGGCAACCGGTAAAGCGCCCGGCCTAGACGGAATTCCCCCAGAGGTAGCGAGGCTACTAGTCAAAAGGTGGCCTAAGGTCTTCCAAGACCTTGCCAACGAGCTTCTGAGAGAGAGGAGATTCCCGAGGCTGTGGAAAAGGGCAAACCTGGTTCTGATCCCCAAACCCGGGAGGAAGACGGGGCCTTCGGCTTACCGGCCCATATGCCTCATTGACGCCATGGGTAAGATCCTGGAGAACGTTATAGTCAAGAGACCAAACGACGAGATTCAGAAAAGAACGCCCTATCAGATGCCCAGTACGGTTTCCTAAAAGGCAGATCCGCATTAGGGGCTCTTAAGAAGGTTCTGAAACGGGCGGTTGAGGAGACTATGAAGACCCCTAAAACAAGGGAATTCGTGCTCCTGATCCTCCTGGATGTCAAAAATGCTTTCAACACAATGAATTGGAAAGTAATTGTGGAGGCGATGAAGAGGAAGGGCTTTTCCCTCTACCTCCGTCGAATGATTTCATCCTACCTGGATGACAGAGGCTTGGTTGCAGGGGGGCAGGAACACGAGGTTACTGCCGGAGTCCCACAGGGCTCGATTCTAGGACCCGTGCTCTGGAACATAGCTTACGACGGGGTGCTCGAGATCCGAGGTCTCCCGTATGGGGTGTAGACGTTGGCGTACGCCGATGACCTTGCACTCATGATAACGGCTAGGAGCGAAAGAGCCCCAGAGAGCGCCGCCAATGAGGCCTTGTCAATGGTGTCCGAGTGGATGGAGTCCCATCACTTGAAACTGGCGCCCGACAAGACGGGGGCGATGTATCTAACAGGCAGAAAGAGAACGACCGGCATTAACCTCGTGATGGCGGGCCACCCGATAGAAATCAGAAAGAAGGTAAAGTACCTTGGGGTCATGCTAGACACTGGACTGACCGAATCGGCACACGTTAAGTACGTGGCCGAAAAGGCCCAAAGGGTCTCCCTGAACCTGGCGCGGATCATGCCTAGGGTCGGTGGGGCGGCTGAGGTGAAAAGAAGGCTCCTGGCCTCGGTGGCCGAATCAACGGCGCTATACGCAGCCCCAGTCTGGGGGGACATGGCAATGCGGACGACGAACGAAAATGGCACTAAGGTCGACTCAACGAACGCTGGCAATCAGGATAAGCCGGGCGTATCGAACAGTCTCGACCGAAGCTCTCCTGGTCCTAGCCAAGATACTGCCATGGGACCTCCTAGTGGCTGAACAAAGTAAAATGTATCTAGACAAAGGTCTGGATCTCACCAGCGCCAGGAGTGCCACCATATCGGCCTGGCATGAGGAATGGGGCGCAGGTAAGACTTGGGTGTGACCACAGGGAGCTGGACCAAGAGTCTGATACCGGACATCAGGGTATGGTATGACCGCCGACACGGGGAGCTCTCCTACTAGACGAAGCAGGTTCTGACCGGCCACGGCTAGTTCCAGAGCTACCTGTCAAGGATCAAGAAGGCCATCAGCGATATTTGCGTACTGTGCGACTCTGGAGAAACGGACAACGTAGAGCATACTGTCTGCGGTGTGATGCTCTCAGGGAAAAGCACGGGGACGCAGCACAACCGCTGTGAGAAGCCGACCCATCAAGGAGGTGGTCGCCCATATGATGACTTTGGCGGAGGCATGCAGGGAGGCGACAAACTTGTTCGACGCCATTTGGACACTCAAGACAGCCAAGGAAACGGCCAGGCGGGAAAGGTTTGAGCGAGTCTCTCGGGAGAGTGGTCGAGACGAGGAGCGCGGTGGTGGGGGGAGGGGGTGGGGAGCAACCAGGCCCTCATGGTCTCGACGCACCTCACAGGACGGATTACAAAATGGCATCCCCCTATCCAACCGCAGGTAGGCATGCGGGATTATAGTCAGGGATAGAGCTGATTGAAGGACACCGGCAGAGACGCCTCTCCCACGGCTTCGATGTAATGCCAAAGTAATACGAGCCTGGGGGGGTGGGGAGGACTTCGGGTTTAGTGGGTTTGCGAGTCTCACACTAGTCACGCAGGCTGCTAGTGGCGCATGTGCATCATGCATTCCCGAAACTCCCAGAAAAAAAAGGATATTATAGAGTTCATCGCCGTAGTGAACCCACGTGGAGCTTGGGGTCTTCCCGATCCTTGAAGTCCTGTGTCTGTGAGGATCTGGGTATAATGCAGAACGTAAGTTCTCCCCCGTCGGATGATGAGCCAGTCTATGATGTTAATATCAGAGTGCGGAGGGTTTCGCCTGGAGCACCCTGTTGTTAGACCGTCCCACTCTGGCCAGAGGTCGATGTGCGTTGACGCTGCTCGTTGTGTTTGGAATGGCACCGTCTCTCAAACAAGAGCAGAGCGGTAATATCTCTATTTAATTCCAGTAATTTTAATTTCCGTTCGAAACC
>QVRM01005462.1:0-72827 GCA_003439945.1 Dermanyssus gallinae | reverse complement strand
CGACGAATTGCTGCTGCTGCCGCTGTGCTTGGTCTATGTGGATGTTGAATTTAGAAACGCACTCAGCTGCGAAGACGATCGAAGACGAATCGCGGCCATAGACTGGCACAACCAAGAACGTCGATGACGATGATAATGTACTACTTACTACACTAGATAGAGAGGAAAAAACGTTTTTTCGAGTTGTATGGAGTGCGTCGAAATGCACTATTAAGTGACAGAAAGCAGTTTACGTGTCACCTGATTCGATTTGATTGAATGCATAAATAGTGTAGATGGGAATCGCTTCCAAAGTATGTGTCATGTGGCGCCGGAATCGAACCCGCGTCGCTCGTCGGCCATCTCGTCCACTCCATGCACCATCAACAATATATATATATATATATATATATATGTGCATCTAATACCCATGAATTATCATTCTAACCTTGAGCGTTGTATCTATGTAATTATGCGTGTGAAAAAACTGCATTTCCACCGAGACCATTTGGACAAAATTGGTTCTCGTATATGAGGCGTATGAATATATATTGTCAGCATTCATTTATATATATATATATATATATATATATATATATATATATATTATAAGTTATTGAGTACTAATTAATTATCATCATTAGAACGCAAGTGTGAATGGGCCATAACGGAAGTTTATGAGAAAACGGAATCAACTTGTCGTATGCATCGCTCGTTTTTTCCGAGTTAATATTTTCGACGCACTTCGTGTATGGTCGTACATATCGGCGAGATTATATATAATATATAATGTTTATTAAAATTAGAATCTGCAAACCTGGAGAAAAATTGCTTTCGAGAAGAAATTTACGCCAACTGTGTTACGCATGTTGATTTGTGATGCTTTCAGTATCTTCAATCACCGTTCTAGCCGGCGAGCTATAATGCTACCAACTCTATGACACGTAGCAAACCGTTGGCCCGGCCGCTGAAGCCATTATCTGCATTTTTGTTCTTCTCTCTTATTATTGTTACGATTATATTTGATTCTTTTTGTGAAAAGTTCAAATTTGATTGCTCAAAGCTTCGATTCTTAGAGCTAGTTTTTTTGGTAGGTGTGAGCTGGCCAATTCATTCAACTAACTGATTGGAGGAGATCGATTGCTTTATCGGCGGCTGCCGCCTTAACACTCTCGTATTGGCTGGAATCATGGGAAATGCGCTCAAACCGCGACTAGAGCACGCCGAGAAGACGGGCGTTTGTTCTCTGTCCAAATGTCACATCAGAGAGTTTCCCGCCACCGAGCTACAGGTAGGCGACTAACTAATTAAGGCAATTATCTAATTACTACTAATTACAGTGCGTAGGTAATACCGTTTACGGTTTGACTGGCTTGTCGTCGTCGCTGGATTGATGTTTGACTTATTGTTTTGTCTCTGTTTGTCTGTATTTCGTTACGTTTGTACGAGCTAAGCTATGTTTTTACCACTGTGTGTCAGCCTTCAGATAGCGTTTTACTCTACCGATCTACTACTGCTAGGGTAGTTCGTGGCATTGGGTCGGCGACACAAATGTCACAGTGTTTTTCAGGTGGACACATATGCATATATATATATATATATATATATATACAGCCTAGCAACGAGGTCGGCAGTCCAAGTTTTAAACTGGCATAATGCATAGCGCCTGTGGTCTATCTAAAACTCCTAGAGCTCAATGTTTTTTCATACACATGACGAAAATTATAGAAAGGATGAGAACGCAAGGCAAAGACAATCGAAAAGCACTTGGTACATATTATATTTATAAAAACATAGTATTCTATTAATATTTCAAGTGGTTTTGTTGCCTTCAAAATACCTCTCGCTCGCGGCAATGCACTTGTGCCACCAACTCCTCGAAGACTCCTTCTTTCCAACTCCTCGAAGCATCTTTAAACGCGACTTTCGGAATTGAGTTGACTTGGTCGTGCGAATCTTTCATTATATCCTTTACCGCCTCGAAACGCTGTCCCTTCAAACTTTGTTTGTATCTGTGGGAACAGGAGAAGTTGCATGAGAAGTTGCATTATAGAGGATGTGACAATATAGAAGTCAACATGTTTCTAAAATAATCCGAAACCGAAGCTCCTAAGTGCTTAGAATATGGCGAAGTTATATAATTAAATGCCATCCGAAACCGATGTGTGGAAAATCCAAGAAGCGTTTGCCTCGAGTTTGGGCCACTCGTGTCGGACGTGCTCGTGCAATATGTTTTTTAATGCTGTAGTATTCCTTAATAATCGTAAAACCAGGTAACAAAAATTCGTGGAAGATGACTTCCTTTAGGAAAAAAGAGTCTAAAGTACCTTGGAGTTGCATCTGCTATGTCTGAATTTCTTCGACTAACTCTCTCCTTAGAATCGCCACTGTGAGGATTGGGCTTTAGTCTCGATGTGGTAACCATATACCCATGACTCCTCACCTGTAATCACTCTCTGAAGCGGTCCAGGGTCTTCTGCTACCGCCCGAAGGTTCATTATCCTGACGGGCGGCTAGCTTCTTAATAGCAATTCGGCGATTGTTGAGTACGATATCACGAACTTTTGAACGTTTCTTCTGTTATTAACATCGAAGGCCATCTTCGATCTCTTCACAAACGTCGCGAAATCGACGATACCACGCATACACAGTTTTTGGGACACTAATTACATTCAACATTTTTGGAACGAACTTCGCTGCCATTTCTGACGCATAAAATATCGGCCAAAACTAGTACTACTGATGCATAAGATATCTCTAATTCTTTAGCTATCTTCTTAATACCAATTCGGAGATTGTTGAGTACGATGTCACGAACTTTTGAACGTTTCTTCTGTTATTAACGTTGAAGGCCATCTTCGATCTCTTCATGTCCGTCGCGAAATCGACGGTACCACGTATACACAGTTTTTTTGGGACACTAATTTTATTTCCAGCACTTTAGAACACACGATTTGGTTTTTAACACAGCACTGGATGCAGATTCGTTGATTATCTATCTGCGGTTCCATAATAATTTAAGAACCCAATTTTTTTTACTTCATTGAACCAGACTCAAATAATAAACGCCGTCACCGATGGGCGAAATGTGGCATGTGTGTAGCCGATGAGTAGTGGCTCCTCTAAACAAAGCAAAGCAGACGTTCTCGGTAGTTTCGGTCAAATTTTTACAATTCAAAGTGCTGGACTGTTTTTTTAATGACTATGGCGTTATTTTCGAAATATCTTGCCGAATAGTTTCCTTCAGCCCGTCGAACTCGTCGAACACCTTATTCTTATTTCGAAAACACACTCAGAAAATGTCCGGGCCTCGGAACGTCTGCTTCCTTGGGGATCACGCGCTCATCAAACTGTTCTAACGAAACAACTTTTGATGGTACAGCTCAATAAACTCCAGTTTCTGAAAGATATCCATAGTGAAATGGTATTGAACGACAAAACACCTTGTCAAACTCCGAAATGATTCTGCATCCCGCTTGCTAGAGGCACTGTGGTAACGAGCGACTAGAGCTTTAGTTAGATGACAGGATAGACATGAAGACATATGTAATTAACATTGGCAATTTTTCTTGTTTGTTTACGCTGCATTACAGGTCGCCGCGACAAAGTTACGCGCATTGGATCTTTCCTATAATAAATTAAAGCTTGTTCCGGACTCTCTAGGGCAACTCGTTAATCTCAAGGTTCGTGACAAGGTTGTTGTTTATCCGACTCCCTTTGTATGCCAAAGTGTAAGGTTGTCGGCTTAACCTGAGGCAATAGTCAAAAACGTTGTTTCCTCTATCGCTGAGATCACTTAACTAAAGTTTGTTATGCCTGCCTTGGAGGATTCGACTAATTAACGCGGAAGCAAAGAAAGGCCAACAAAGATGGCGAACTAAATCTATAATACAATGATTTAATGGTAAGGTGTGATCGCTCAATGTCAAAGAACAAGTGCCATGTAGGTTTAAAATGTGCATTCTGATATCTCTGCTCATATCAATCACGTCGTTACAGGTGTTAAATTTATCACATAATAAAATCAACAAGCTGCCCGATACAATATGCTTGCTGGTCAAACTCGAAACTCTGAATGTGGCAGACAACAACCTCGTGGTGAGTGTTTTTTTAGTGTTATACACAACAACCCGATTGAATACCTCATATATATAAATATATATAGGACGGTTAGCGAGAGATAGTTGTAATCTCAGCCCTTACCAGTTTGGGCACCGTGCTGAACATAGCTTCTTTGTATGACTGCTGCGCTGATAATATCTATCTCGTTACGCCGAAGAACAACAAGGCAACGATAGAAAGAAACGAAGCGCGTCTCGTTAGGTAAGAGAATTAAGAGTTCTGGCAGAACGGTGTGCTAAACTCAACGCAGTCATAAGAACAGTTGCCCGAAGGGTGGGGGGGGGGGGCGAACAGACATAACGGGAACGAGGGGGCTTAAATATGCTCTTTTTAAAAGCCTTTATACACAAATGTTGCCGTTTTACGCACAGTTCGTTCTGCGTTTATGTTTATTTCATGGATTAATACGATCGGACTATTGTATTTGTTGTTTTTTATTCTTCTCCTAGATCGTATGATTTTCTTGTTGGTGCACACGTTCCCAGAATATAATTGTCGCTCCAATTACATTCTTAATAAAAACTAAATATTGTATATATATATACTTTTTTTCTTGGTTCATCATGATTTGGAAGAAGTCGCGTTTAAAGATGCATATCGGTGACTGATACGAACCAGTGAAAGCAGCTAACGTATCTTTTTCTCGCATTGCGTGCGCAGAACCTGCCCGCTGACTTCGGCAAGTTGGCGGCGTTGAAGAGTCTTAATCTAAGTGAGAACAAGATTAAAAAGTTCCCAATTCAGCTAGCAACGCTTCGGTCGCTCGACGTCGTCGACTTATCCAGCAATAAAATCAACGAAATGGGCGATACTGAACAGCTCGGCTCACTGAACTGCTGCGAGCTGCTATTGAATAACAACCAGCTTCCCGTGCTGCCTTCGCAGCTGGCGAAGTGTCCCCGGCTCAAGGTAGACTTTTCTCTCTCTCTCTTAATCGGCGTACTACTGTGTTTATGTGACAAAACGTCTCGTTGTGACATACAGCCTTGTGGATAATAAGTTGAATCAAGTTACCGTGAAAACAAGCATAACTCATGTTATGCAAACGACAGTATATGAATTAGCCTTCAGGTGGTCACGGTACGGAATATTGTGTATTCGCGGACATATGATACTTTGAACATACAAGCAACGATAGCAAAGAAGTGAAATAACATTACAGTTACAATTTTAAAAGTATTATTCTATTTACTACAAAAATGTTGTGCATATGTTTTACGGTATCTCCAATGTCATTCATCCTGCAAATGTTTGGTGTGAGTTTACGACGGACACGAACAAAATGCTAGCAAGCTCGTATCGTCGGAATTGTGTACATGTACGCCGTGAGTGACATAACCGTTTGCGCTGTTGTGTTGTGGATGCCGATTATTTTGTCTAGATTCTCCGGGTTCAGGAAAACTGTTTGACGCTGGAAGGAATCCCCATCGAGCTGTTGGCGTCATCAAGTGTCAACGCCCTCTCGCTTGAGGGCAACCTGTTTGAGGAACGAGAACTGCATGCGTTGGAAGGATGGGACGCGTACCAGGAGAGATACACTGCCGCCAAGAAAAAGATGTACTAAGCCAACTGCAGGCCGCGACAATTACGTCGTCTATTCTATATCGTCCTCGGACTATGCTAATTACGGCTGAATGTTTACCCGCGATGCGGCGCGTTTCTCCTCCTCGCTACACAGATGGTGTCCTCTGATGATGGATCTGCCTCCTGCAAAATGTCGGCCGGTGTAGGCAGCCAGGAACTGCTTGTTAGGTAGCCAGTCTGTTTGCTTTTTCGTCATCAACTCAAATGCCAGAGTTGCGGTTCAGGTTTGACTCGGAGAAAAGACTCTCGTACCGACAAGTTGGCGATACCACGGTCAGTTGTCGGGTGGCCGATCGAATGAGTTTTCACTGTCTTCTTTGCACGGTGTAAACATCTTGGTCACAGAGCTGCTCTAAAATTGAAAGAACCGTATTGACATCAGCGTGGCCGAACCGACGTTTCCTTTGGACCAGCTCGGGAAGCACGAATCAGCAAAGTTTGGCCTCTAGTCTGTTCGTTTCACTCCGCTTGGTTACGGTGCTGAATACGCTTAACGAAAACTGAGCTAGAGACTATTTGGTATACGTAAATCACGATTGTTTGGACGCAGCACATTGTATAGTTGAAGAGCTTGTTCCCATATGTGGAAGTTCACAGGTCATTCTTGGACATGTAAAAGCAAACGAGAGGCAGAGCTTTATGAGTAAGGAGTTTACGATTGGTCTTCGAAACATAAACGTTGCGCCTCCTAGAATTCGTTCTCCACAACAGACCGTTTCCTAATACCGTGCATCTGAATACGTTGCCCTTTTCTATAGATATAGGTTCCATAGTGTATTTCGTTGAGCGTTCACTTGCATGTTTAAGTCGCCTACTATAATGCAAGTGATTTTCTTTACGAGAGAGAGTGCCGGCAAAATAATGCAGATATTCGACAACCAAAGTCTTGACCGTAAAAATAAACCCTGACCTTTCATACTTGAAAACACTGGCTTGTTACAATTGTTGTGGGTTTTAATGAAATTTAAGGTGTGTCCAAGACAATGACAACGTGGCGAGAGAGTGGTTAGACGGTTCGTGAAATATACGTATGCATTTTATGCATTGGCAAGCCTAAACATAGCCCCTCCGAGCGTCTAAGGACAATACTGTGGTGGACGTTTTTATGTAAATATCTACATATATATGCGTAGAAAACCTACGCTGTAAAAGACACTTTGAGATGTACGAATATATGTGTCAGTGAGCTCCATTAATTGGATTCGCAATAGTGAAAAGTACCGTCAGTAAATTGGTCGTTCAAAGCAAGTTATGGCAGAAAGCGCTCTGCATTGTGCAATGGTCGATGCGTATATTCCATCAGGACCACGTCAGTCCGCATTCACCTAGAGCACTCTGGCGCATGTTGCTGATTTGTTTAATTCATCAAGCCGCGCTCTTTATATCTTTTAAAGTTTATAGGGTTAAGAAAGCCACCAGAAAAATGTTTATCGCTGAGATAACGTTAAGTGGTGTGTATTTATTGCTTGAAGTGAATCCGGATATGCAAAATAAGCGCCTAAATTTTCTCTAAACATTCGGCAGAATTGGGAGTGACTCAATATTTGTACGTTTGTATCTTGTCGAATTGTAGATTGCAAGTACATTGTCTTTTTACCTCACCTATCTCCAAGTGTGGCATGTTCGACTAACGCACGTTTGTATATGGACCTATATGTATGTTGAAGTAATATTATAAAGATATGGTTTGTGGAAAAACCATCCATACATGCGTCTTTTTTGTGCAGCTTCTGGTACCTTCACTATTAATTAATATTCACAGCATGTGAAGTGGACAAGGCAATGGATGTTTTATATTAGTCTCCTCTTGAGATAGGATACGACAAGCGCGTCAATTGAGGGCACGTCTGCTGAAAAAGCGACGGGGGCTTTACATATGTGCGTGATCCTAAATGGCTTTGTTATACCGTATATAAATCTCTAGAATGTATTTGTTAGACGTAAACGATCTTTCAAAAGCAAATATTCATAAAGTTACCAGGCAAAGAACAACAAACGCCAACCAGTAAGCTCCAGAATGTACCTTTTTAAAACGAAATCTCAGTAGGTATATTCTACATGTTACACACTATTGATTCACGGATATTGCTTTGGGCAATAGAATTATTTTTATTGGTTTCGTGTATCTGATTGCCAGTTTTCTGGGTAATCATGTCCGATGTCCTGGCCATCTAGAATCAGCTTCAAGAACGGAAGTTCCATGGCCCGATCACGAAGATGCCCTCGACGTACCGTTAAAATAACCCAAATAAGAAAACTTCCTGACTGCTTATAGTATACCACAGTCCAAATTGAACGATTGACAATTAAAGATTTAAAGATAAAGAACAGTACAAAAAAATAAATAAAAGGCATTAACATTGGGTAGAAATGTAGAAATATAATATATGATAATAACGATATAGCAATATGTCATATGCGGTAATGATCAAATGTCTGCTTCTAACGGGTTCAATAAAAAGCATTCAGCAAAAGAAGAGTGCAGGCGAGCAGGTGGCAGAGTGCGCAATCTGAAGATCAATCATGAGCACAAATTGTGGTTCTATCAAAAGTAGATGACGCGCCAATCTCTCCGAACCAATATATATATATATATATATATATTAGGTAATTCAAAAAGTTCGTCGGCTTTATTTATGCAGACAACAATATTTTTATTCAATGATATATTGATCGTTTTGTTCGATAACCTTCGCCCATCGCCTCGGTAGATTCATGATTCCTTTCTCCCAGAACGTCTTGTCCTTCTCGTCGAAATACTGAGTGTGGTGATTTTTTATAGCCTCCAAAGATTCAAATGTTGTGCCATCAAGGGAGTTCTGGAGAGACCTGAACAAGTGATAATCAGATGGTGCGAGGTCGGGGCTATAAGCTGGGTGCGGCAGCACATCCCAGTCAAACTCCGCCAATTTTTGCCGGGTGACCAAACTTTTGTGTGGTGTCGCCTTATCATGTTGAAAAGTGACGCCCCACCTGTTTGACAATTCCGGGCGCTTCGTTGCTACTGCAGCCTTCAAATCTTCGAGTTGTCTGCAGTAGACGACGGAGTTGATCGTCTGACCCATTGGAAGCAGCTCAAAATACACGACGCCCTTACAGTCCCACCAGCAGCACAGCATAACCTTCTTCTGATGAATTTCGGGTTTAGGGATAGCTGCGGCCTGAGAACCTCTGGGGACCTAACTTATTTTCTGTGTTACGTTTCTGTAGAGTATCCATTTTTCATCGCCGGCTATCAATCTCCTCAGAAATGGCTCATTCGAGTTCTTCCGGAGGAGTGCGTGACAGGTATCGACTCGCCCTCCAAGCTGCCTATCATTGAGGTCGTGTGGTAGCCAGATATTCCGCTTGCACGAGAAACCTGCATCATGGAGGCGATTCCAAACGGTTCCGTGGGAGACTCCCGTTACATGTTCAATTTATTTTTATGGTCAAACCTGGGTTCGAAGTAACTAGGCTTATGACTTCGTCGGTCTCCACAACATTGGGTCGTCCTGACCTCGGTTCATCTTCGAGATTGAAGTTTCCAGCTTTGAAACGGGCGAATCGCTTTTCGACTGTGGATTTGTGTACTGCGTTTTCGCCGTAGACTGCACATATCCTCCGGGTTGTTTGCGCTGCACTTATGCCTTCACGGTAGGAGGACAACATAATGTGTCGAAAATGCGTATTTTTGTCCTCCATTGCAAACAGCTGCCAATTCCGCAAACGAAACGGTAAAGTTGGATCCTGTATACCGTCGCGCCGCCACGGGTCTGCTCCTGAATGTAAACACCCAGCCGCACTCTCAGACGGCCCTGCTGCAGAGCGCGGGAATTTCAAAAATGTGGTCCCAGAAAGCCGACGAACTTTTTGACTTACCTAATATATATGCATGTAGGGGGCGCACGAACAAAATATAACCAGCCAAATGGAACGCCAGCAAGATTTTTAATAAAGTGCATTGATAGCAACGGCGGCTCAAAAATTTAAAATAAAGTGCAACAGAGCAAATGGTATTTTATTACCAGTTGCTAATGGTATTATTTTTTGCAGCATGTGCAGCACTTAACGGTAATAACAACAAAAGCTTTCTTTTATCACGAACTAACAGGCACACTGTGGCAAGAACTACATTCAAATATACGTTGACTTCATTTTTATTGTTTTACTAGCAACAATGTTATCACGTACAACTTAGAAGTGAAAAAGTAGAGCCGATTGCCTCGGCAACTCCTATGCTTCGTTATATTAACCATCTAAGTATTTAACTAGCCGTCATTTTATCCCGTAGGAACAGTTTGCCCCGTGTTCGGGCATAGTCGCGGTCGCAGCTTTTATTCACACAACATTAACGGCTGCTAACACCGATGAGATGCTCCAACAAGCTAAATGTCCTCTCAATCTACATATAGCACCTCCACGAACACACACTCATGCAACAATTATCACGTGTTACATATCTATACAGATTGCCGGTAACTCCACACATGCGCACAATGTGCTGCCTATTCGACACGTACACTCATAGCATATAGTCCGTGTGGTAAAAATGCACTTGGCGTAGCCAGTGCACTACGATGAACTAGTGAAAATAAATAAACGACTCGCTTCGTCTCAATCACCCTGGCACAAACAAACAACAAAATTAAATTGCACACGATAACGACACCCCGACCGCAGATTCGACCAATAGACAGAAGCACTGTAATTTACAACAGATGACGGTACTGGTATTGACAGCTACATCGCAGATAGTTTACGAACATCGTATGTCATCTAATGGTCTATTCCCTAATCATAGTTTCCAAGTCGAACAACTTTGGACTAATTATACACACCAATATATATATATATATATATATATATATATATATATATATATATATATATATATATATATATATATAATATAAACCTACCTATTGCCGCGCATGAAGTAAATCACTAATACTCTCTCTGCCTCTCTCTGTGTCATTTGATATTACTAGTAGCGGGTTGGGGTGTCACCAATAACGCTCCAGTGACCATTTGTTGCGGAAATTGCTCTAGTTGGCTTTGAGGCGCCCTTCACCGCCGGTGACGGAACGGGGACAATACGGACATGCATCATTCGACAGTGATGGAACCGTCTTTAGCTCGTGGGCCCCAAGCTGCTGCTGCTGGATTGACGACTCGCCTCCTTTGTCCAAACGAAGTTTTCCGGAAAAACAGTTGTGGCACGGCATGACTACGTTGCTATCGTTGTTACTGTCCCCTTCCATGAGGGCTTCACGTTGACGCTTCGCGCGGATATTACGAAGGGCTCTTCGCGCAGACAGGGAACACCGACACGGACGAGTGCGGCATCTACAGGGAATCAAATACCAACAAAATATCATTGTCTAAGCAATCATTGTTGAGCAGCAGTATGTCTCTAACCTGAGGGTAATAATGTCCCAAAACCGGGGAGTGGCGCTGAAACCATAACTGCGCGTAATTATTATATTAAAATCGAAACATTGAGTCTACACAATTATTAGTATGCACGTGACGGTTTGTGTGTTTGATTGATGGTACGTACACGCAGCTCCTCGTCATGGAGATCGAGTGGTTTTTCCTGATACTGCTTGGACTTTTACTGCAGTGTTTATGGTGGCCGTTGCGTCGACGATGAGCTTTCAGGTGAATTACGAGCTCACAACGGCCCGAAAAGTCGAGATCAGGGCACTTTGGACACGCTAATCGGGTTCTCGGTGGCAAGACCAATCCGCTGTATTCATCTTCACCTTCCGTCTCTATTGAAACGTTACAAAAAGTAGAAACAAACACGACATCATATTGTTATTACGAGCATATTCAATGGTTGAAGGTACTTCGCTTCGTTTAAATACTTATGCTTTGGATGATCTTGACTACTCAATATGAGCGAGGTGCGACTGCACGGGCACGCCTTATTTCATGTATAGTTACTCTTTCATATATAGCCGTTCATCTAATATTCGCCATATGGGATCCACGCCTTGTGTAAGCCAATCACTGTTGTTCTAAGTACTACAAGAAAAGACGATAAATCATGCCTCTTGACCTTAAGTGTATTGCGTCCTGGATAACAAACCATCCGATAAATACTACAAAGCGAGCAGCTGGACTGAGAACTGGCCAATGCGGCGAAGTGAATCAAGCACTGTTCAGATATTAACTGGCTGGCGTCTATGATCAGTGAGACTTACAGATACTCATGAGAAGTAGTAAACTCGCGCTAGCCGGTTTAAGATAACAAACTGCGATCGACCAGCGAGTAGTCTACACCTACAAGACCTTAGGCATATATATATATATATAGTGTGGTACTTAGTTATTTCTGTGTCGAGGTAATTAGAATCTAGAATTAACAACATTTTTTACTTAACCGTCAAATAACAACCATGACTAGCGCACTAGTAGCCTAGACCACGCCGCCACATTGCACCGAGGTAAACACCTCCAACGCACGCTGAAGTTCCTGCTTCACCCAACACAGCAATTAGCAGAACGTGTAACAGGGCAGCTAGTAAAGCAGAATCAAGTCAAGTCAAAAATCGCCTACCACCCACGCCCCCACTCACCCGATGACAGTCCTGGACAACGGTTCTCTTGGTGATCTCCGAGGGCGCTGGAAGTCTCGAAGCACTCGCCACAGGCGGCGCAGCCGACGAGCTCCAGAGTGTCTTGATCATCCGTTGAGGACAGCCCCTTGTGGCTCGATGTCGCTGCCTTCGAACGGCCTCCGTGACGTCCGTGAACGGCCGCCTCGCTTGCGGGATCATCTTCGTCTTCGTTGTCGTAGTGTGAGTAGCTGTTGCTCTGATTGCCACTAGTATCGTTGTCACTCGAAGGAGGTGACTCGAGAAGCGGCTCGCGATGCCACGGCGGTGTCGAAGACTCTCCGCCGGCCGACCTCAACGACTCGACGCTTTCATGGTTGCTGCTGTTGTCGTCGTCGTCGTAGTCCTTGACCTTTTCGGGTAACATCCGCACCTCGTTCTCCGGTGCCGTTGCACAGTCTCGCGTTTGCTCCTCTTCCTCTTCTACTGCTGCTGCTGCTGTGTCCTGCTGGATGATTCCTGTGGCTGGCTTCTTAGACGGTCCTGCCTCTATCGAGTCAACCAACATACAAACAGTGAACGATAGCACACCGGATCATTAAGACCGGAGAACTGGTACGCACTACTAACTGCAAGGGTAAGTAATGTTAATTAGGTAAATCGGACAGTTATATATATATATTTATATATATATATATATATATATATAACTGTCCGATATATATATATATATATATTTTTATATATATATATATATACATTTATATATGTATATATATATATATATATATATATATAGTGCGACAGTAACAAAACTGTCGCACAAACAACACGTAATGCGTGTTGTTTCTTCAAACCTAGACGTATGGTTTCCACTGACACTAATTCACTTATAATGACACTAATGTTCGATTCCTCCGCTTCCCGCCCACCTCATACTCACAGCTGCACCGCGTAACTAATTAAAGTTTTTACGTAACAAATGTTGGAGCCATTTACCTTTAATACCTTTAGATATAGGCTTCTTTCTCGCCCATCTTGGATATATTGATGAGCATATGTGGACAAATATATATATATACCTCAATGGTAATGTAACTTATTAAAGTATAATTCCGAAGCACAACATATATATATATAAATATATATATATATATATGTATATATATATATGTATATATATATATATATATATATATATATATATATATATATATATATATATGTGTATATATATATATAAATACATCATGTGTGGCCCTAGTGGCAACCGCGGGTTGATTAGTGTCATAGACTTCTTCTTCTTCCACACATACACTGCATTTTGCTTATTGTAGCGAACACGTCATACATAAGGCGCCCGGAGGCGAGATACCTCGCACGCGATCAATCGAATGCTCAAGCTATGAGAGCAAAGCACTCTCGAACAGCACGACGATACATCTCTACATATACAAACCCATTCCTCGAAATCGCTTCGACTTCTTATCGACTTGTGGAAAAATCCTACACATTTCTGCTCACATTCGGTTTCACTACGGAACGACTATGCAAGCCAAACGCGGGCCTGTCAAACCACAAACGAGAGAGTCCCCAGAGCTATAGATAGATGCGACTGTTCGAACTCAAACTGTTCGCTTGTACCGAATTTTTGTTTCTAGTTCTTTCGAGTTACTTGTTGTCACTGTCGCTGTTGTTGTTGTCGCTGTTGTTGTTGTTGTCGCTGTTGTTGTTGTTGTTGCTGTCTCCGTGGTCACTGTGTATCCCTCTTTCTCTGCTTGATGTGGCACAATGTTTACAAAGCAACCAACTGTTATTTACCTAAAAGCGCGCCTAATATCTCTACTTTCTACCTACCTTCCGTCGATTTGTCACTGCGTCGAACAACGAACTGTCTCTGGACTCTGTGTTTTCCTATTTTCGTCAGCGTCGTCGGCAGCTGCGGCGGCTGCGTCGTTGTCGTCATCGATTTATGGTTAATCATAACCATCACATCAATTCGTCGGCCAGCCACTCATGACACTTGGCACATTCACACATATACTACATATACACACACACACACATACACACTACCCACTCGCAGTTCGGGTAGACACAACATTCAAATTTGGTGCTGGCGCGTTCAGCGTTTGGAGCCCTGCAGCATCAACGGGAGGGCTGCGTTCGCTCAGACGAAAACGACTACTAACTACTCTATGAGCACCTCGCCTCAACCATTACGTAGGCCGGCCAGTGACGACGAACCAGTGCAATCGCATTGATGATATAATATACGAGAAAGTGAAACTACGACGACGACGACGACGACAACAACAACAACATCAGCCAATTACAGCCAATTAACACGAAGCTCGTTACAATATTAATTCAGTTGTGGTTGTTGTTGTTGTCGCTGTTCTTGTTGTTGTTGTCGCTGTTCTTGTTGTCTTTTTTTGTCATTGTTATTCTTGTTATGGTCGTTGTTGCTGTTGTTGTTGTTCACAAATCGCATCCATATGGGCGTATTCGAAAAAGCGAAACACACCAGTGGTCTATCGGTCGCCAGCACATTGGCTCACATGATTATGAATCACATCGCCGCGCGATTCGAACACTTTCTCTCGACTTCTGCGTCTGAGAGCAAAAACAAACACAGGTCGGGTGTGAGTATGCACTGACGACGACGACGACGAAGACAACATACGACGAAGCATTAAACATATGAAGCAGCAAATCGAACAGATTTTGATATATT
The DNA here is from genome assembly GCA_003439945.1 of Dermanyssus gallinae. Classification (NCBI taxonomy): domain Eukaryota; kingdom Metazoa; phylum Arthropoda; class Arachnida; order Mesostigmata; family Dermanyssidae; genus Dermanyssus; species Dermanyssus gallinae. The sequence goes on along the minus strand of QVRM01005462.1, from coordinate 57,860 downwards.
ATTATGATTATGATTATTATTAACTGCGCGCCTATTTAAAGGTGGACAGACCATCAGCACTCTGACAAAGCTGCTACACATTGCTCTTCTTAATAGATTAATTAAGTCTATTATTATACGGATATCATCATAGAAACAATATGATTATAGTAATAATCATATTCTTTCTATTAGATATTGCGCCAGCGCTCAGCGTTCAGCAGATTATCGTCTGCTATTTTGTGCGTTGTATATTCCGCATACGCCGGCCGCTGTGTCAGTCGAGAGTGAGGGGGCATAAATATTTCTCTTGCCAATCTATAATTTATCTGTGTCTATGGTTATGGCTATGTCTGTATTTTGTGTGAAATGATTGGGAACTGCTATCGTCTGCTTCTAGTTGAATCGATCCGAGTAAACACAGTCCACGCCGCCAGATCTAGAAGCTTCATCAAGACTATACATTATATATATATAAATATATTTATATGCAACTGCAATATCCTTATAGTATGCAGGATAGTGAGCACTATCTAATCAATTGTATTCACTTATTTATATATATATATATATATATATATATATATATATATATATATATATGTGTGTGAATAAAATAGATTAAATAAAAAAATATATGAACGTTTAGCGCTTTGCATTTTTATAAGTGTCAAGAGTTGTGTCATTAGTTATATACATTATATACGGTTCTTGTATATATATATATATATATATATATATATATATATATATTATACAAATGCATATATATATATATATATATATATATATATATATTACGTTCTTTTGTAATGCTGTATCCAATCCTGTACCATTACGATATCACCTTCACCCTCGCATCTTTTCTCTAAAATGAAGTGGAGTTTAGACCTCTTCAATCTTATCTCGTCATCTGGGAATGTCAAACACTGGTCTCGAATAAACAGTCTTCTTCGTTCCAACGGTGCCGTCAACGTTCCAGCGTAGGTTGAGAAATAACAACCGACGCAACAAAAACAACAGCAACCATTTAGTGCACAACAAGAACAACGACAAACTCTGCGCCGGAACAAAATATAAGTTAGTCTTTCTCGCACCATTGTGTCTGCATTTTTCCTTTTTTTTCTTTTTTTAGGAGGGGAGGCAAGCGTTATTCACACGGACGGATACCACACCGTTAATTATGGGCCGAACCGTGTTGGACACCCAGCAAGAAGAGTTACCTGCGTTAGCACAGACTAGAACTTCAGGTTTTCGATAGTCTGAAAACCTCGCCTAAGCAGCCTGCCTCTTTCAAGCTGTTTCGCTCCAGGCCTCTCAGATGTTTGGCTAATAGAACTATGGGGGTTTTTAATAATAATAATATTAATAATAATAACTCCTTCGTAAATGTGCACACGTTCGCAGGGACCCAATTGCCATGTTCCCACCGTTGGTGATTGATGACAATGAATAAATAACAGAGGTTCATAATGATAATAATAATAATAATAATAATAATAATTAATAGTACTATTGTGTCTGCCTGCCTACCAGCCGACCCACGAGCGTTCAGTATGTTTGTACCTGTGTGATGATTCGACTGCAGATCATCGCGCAGGCGGTAGTAAGTCACCGCCGGTACGAAAACGAAACGCGAAATTTTCACTACTTGTTGAGATTGTGTTGTACCGGTATTATGAGCACTACACCGAAAGCTAGCTGTGAGCCAACCTAGAGTACAAATCATCTTTTAAAGAAGTTGCTTTTATTGCTAATGGTAGCAACTTGTTGATCCGAACGAAAACCCAGCGTAGGTCGAACACTTTCGAACGCCGCCAAAACCAGCAGCTGAACAAACAGCTGATTAGTATGTTATTGGTTATCATCATTACTAATTACTGGTTGTTGACAATCTCCGATCCGGCAGTTCGACCGATTGGTGCTCTTTGTCTGGTGTGATCGTGTGTTATTCCAATTTATATTCACGTTGTTGTTATCGTCGTTGTTGTTGCTGCTGCTGTTGTTGTTGTTATCAAATATCAACTTTTTGCCTGTTAAAAGTTCAGTCTTCGCAGTTTCCGCTTACGTTGTTTTACTTGCTGTTGTTGTTTCTGTTGTTACTGCTGGAAGCACTTCCTATAAATATATATATATATATATATATATATACATTTGAACTGCAAAAGCTGGAGGAAAAACAACGGCAATATGAGCGGATGTATTAGCCGTGATGGCACTACTAGAGACAGTTTGCAGGGATACAGTTTAACTTAATACCACAAATATTTACTAACCGACCACCACTAATTAACCCAGCTTCTTTTCTTTCTTAGTTCATTCGCTCGCTTGTTCCACGTCGCCGGTGGTGGTGGTGGGGTTCTGCTGCGCGAGTTCCTGCCGATATTCTATCGAGGTTCTCCTCGTCTGGGGTTTGGTCAAACAAACAAGGCAACGACCATCGCGCAAGTGGTCAAGGTGGACAGGGAGGAAAAGTTGACCACAACCACCGTCACAATCTTGCGTGTCGTCTTCGATTACGTACCCTCCCCGCCAATTACGTACCCCCCGCCAATTACGTACCCCCCGCCAATTACGTCCCCCCCCGCCAATTACGTACCCCCCCAATTACGCACAGCCCCCCACACATTACGTGACGTCCCCAGTCCTTCCGTATCGTCTGCCACGACTTGCGTGCCATCTCCAACCCCTTACGTGCCACCCCCAGCTCTTCCGTGTCGCCAACCTCCCCTCGCCGCTTCGGACGCCGCAAAGCTCGAACCATGACGGTGATCACGCGTGTCATGCAGGGTCCGGCGCTGCGGCTCGTGCTGAGCAACGCCGCGCGCCGAAACCCGCTCTCGGTGGCGGCCATCGAGGAGCTCGAGGCGGGCGTCGAGTACGCACGCTCGACGGCCAGCGTCCGCGCCGTCGTGCTGTCGTCGGAGGGCCCGGTGTTCAGCGCCGGTCACGATCTCCGCGAGATGCGCACGCTGACCGCCGACCAGCAGTACGAGCTGTTGGCGCGCTGCGCCCGCCTCATGGTGTCGCTGCAGAAGCTCGACGTGCCCGTGCTGGCCGCTGTCCGGGGCCTGGCGGCGGCCGCCGGCTGCCAGCTGGTGGCCGCGTGCGACATGGCCGTGGCGGGTCCGGAGGCGCGATTCTCGCTGCCCGGCGCCGCGGTCGGCCTGTTCTGCATCACGCCGTCGGTGCCCGTCACGCGCACGATCAGCGCCAAGGCGGCCGCGTTCATGCTGTACACGGGCAAGCCGATCGACGCCCACCAGGCGCTCGCGTACGGCCTCGTGTCGCACCGCGCCGACTCGGAGCGCGCGCTCGACGAGCTCGTCGAGAACATTGTGGCCGACATCGCCAGCAAGCCGCGCGACGTCATCGCGCACGGCAAACGCTACCTCACGCGGCAGACGACCGCCGCCGAGACCGAACGCTACAGGGTTGCCGTCGACGCTATGCACGAAAACCTGCAGCTCGACAACGCGCGCGAGGGGCTCGAGTCGTTCGTCGAGAAACGCCATCCCGTCTGGAAGTAGCGCAAGCAGTGACAGTAGTTGTCGTAGAAGTAGAAGTGTAGTAAGTAGAAGAAATCTTACAGTAGTACTAGTAGTGACAGAATAAAAAGAAACATATATGAAGAAGAAAAATATAAGAACAGTAACCTTTGATGAAGATGAAGAAGGCAAGGAAAACGAAGTAGAACTACGGTGCACTTGGGTCGTCGGTCACCAATTCGTTGGCCTTTTAACCACTTTTTATATTGATGATACTGCGTTAAGTGTTGTGGATGAAGAGCGTTACTTTTGCAACTAAATGACATTTATATATATATATATATATATATATATATATATGTTTGGTGATGGAGTAATGGTTAGCACTAGTAGTTAAGTAAAAGTTTTCTGCACATCCGTATATGCATATATGCACTGTTTCATAAGATGTCGACGGTAGAGTGCGATCAGCACTACTACACCTTATACATACTGTGCCTGTGCTGTCCTGCCTAGCAAGGTCAAATTCAAGGTCACGTCAGAGCAGAACAACAAGGACCTTCGGGTGAAGTATTCCACTTCAGCTGTGCGATGCTTAGTTTGTGTTCACCCCACTAGGGAAAAGCGTTCGTATATTCACACAATGTTCTATTATGTTTGTTCTTTCCCGAAGATCCCATTAAGCTGATATGTGCATCGACTACGTGAAGTACCAGTGGAAACTTCAATAATATGGTCCAAAGATGTCAAAGATGACCTTAGCAGATTGTTCGTAATACCATTTGTCGTGCCACATTTCAATTGTTTTATTACCCACAACAAAAAGAGGTATGTTTGTGCCCTGAGTTACTTGTATATTGAATAAATGAGGCACCTTGTTACAGGTATGCTTGTAGAATAGTGTTTTTTAAATTTCCACTTATATATATATATATATATATATATATATATATATATATATATTTATATATATGTAAACTCATTTATACCCAATCAGTTAGTTTGGCTCTGTGTATAATTGGTTCTCAGTTACACTTCTCTAAAGGTCTTTTTCATATCAGATTAGGCTTCAGTATAAGCTACGTTGAAAAATATCCTCAGAAAAATTGCGTACCCTATTTTGACCTGTGATTCTAGGTTGCCCGCATGGCTTGCCACATTGTTATGAATACAACACAACGTTTCGAATACAGAGTTCAGGATTCCGTACAAAGATCACGGATTTTTTTACAAGCTGTAAATATGTGCATATATATATATAGATCTAATGTACTGAGCCCGTTTAAGCTTCACTGACCAGTCAAACACTGTGCAGGAAGATTGGTGCAACGTTATCGAATGTGAATCTGGGAAGTGTTTTAAATTTTCTACGTAGTGTTACGAACCAGTAAAACCTTCAAACGCGTAATAGTAATACGAGTACAGGACAGCAGGGTGGAGGCAGCATCGCTCGAATGGAAAGTCCTTCCAAGGGGGATATAAGTTTGTTCCTTAATAGGAAGCCTTGACATTGTTTGACATGATTGTTTCTCACCTGTTGGCAAGCAAGTATCAATACAGCTCGTAGGCTCGCCGCAATTGAGAAATAAGTCGTAGTACAAAAGTAGTCATAAAACACTTTGTACAAGACGCTGAGTTCTTCGCACTGAAACATCTTGAAATCATACTGCACATAGTGGAACGCCGAATCATTGTATGCTTTATGTGCAGACTAAAGTTGAGCCTAGGTAACACAATTTACCAGCTACCGAACAAATCCACGATCGTTGGATTCGAGTGCCATGGAGTACATGGTTAGTAACAGTTCTATGCGCGCATTTTGGTGTGAATATTGTTATGATTGACTGATTTATTGTTTGCTTGGCATGTATGTTTAAATACCCAATGTTTATCAGTTGTCATTAAAATTATATCAGTTGTTTTACATTATGCTAATATAACCTCTCATGCTAGACTTGTTTAGACTTTAAATATTCGAAGTCAAGCACGAAAATTTTGCCCCAGAGGACAGACAGAGGTCCCAGAGAAAGGGTGGCTCAGTTTAGTGTTAATCTTAACTCTGAATGATTCGTGTCGAAGACAGGACTCGATCCGATTTATGACCAAGCCATCAATTTTCATGAGATTGGCAACCTTTGGGGAAGAAGCTGTGAAAGATCAACTTTCATGAGATAAGCAATCTTTTATTTATATATTTACAACATAGAAAAGCTTGCAATAGTTTCAGAAAGCCGCTTTATTATGGACGACTGCTACTATAAGGTCCTCCAGAAAGCTCTGTCGGACCTTTTATTCGTTCCATGCTTCTCAATAACAAAAATTGCGAATTAACCACATTTTAGAAGTCCTTTTCTTAGATAATTCTGAAGTGAGCGGAACAGGCGATTAGCTAAACGGACAAGGTCAGGACTACACGGTGGGTACGGTAAAACATCCCATGCAATATCCACCAATTTGAGGTAGATTGCACAAGATGCATGCAGGCAGGTCTTGTCATGGTTGAAAACGACGCCTCTCAGATTGCACAGTTCGGAAAGCTGGCTTCATTATTTGTTTTTTTTTGTTTGTCGACAGCAGTTTGCTTTAGACGGTTTAACTACATCAGTTAAATGCAGGACATTTGTATCGGTAATTAATTTATTGCTCTGTAGAATGTCAAGCTTTTCTAACTTTACTAGAAGCATACCATAGATTTCTTGGCACGAGGGCCTACTTTCGCAACGGCGTTAAGCCTGGTGCCTTGCGTTGACGACTGTGTGCAAGTTACGTTGTTGTAGACTCATTGGCTGTGATTAACTTTTCGAAAAAATACGTGTCTGTTTATTTCAAGAATAAGACCAGGTATTTTGGGCGGTTTATTATATCGTTTTCGGTGAGTTTATGCAGCATAAATATCTATCGCCACGTTTCGCGTACTCTCGGCTATTTTAGAGGACTAATTGAAAGTTGCGGAACGCACACGCGAACGCCACTGCAGGACACTCGACTGCATGTGTGGACCGGCAGCGTGGGGCTCCAACCCACTAAAACCCAGTCATGGCCTCATTCCCGCATTCGATTGGGGACTGCATAAGTATAACTTCTAATGATTAGAGGGGAGAGCAAGAAAGAAGCGTAGCTATCCTAATATACCCCGCGGTGTCTTGTCATGTAAAAACGTACCCTCGCCTAGGTAGGCGCGAATGAACTCATTCGCGCGATGCGTTTACCATAGGTTTGATTACAGAGGTGTCAAGCGTCTATTGCAATGAGAGCAGTTGTTTTTTAATCTTATTCACCGTCGAAGGCCGATCCGTCTGTGATATCTCTGTCATATTAAAATCTCCCCTTTAAAGCCATCGGCGCAACGATATGTGTTTAGTAGAAACTGATTCGCCAAAGCACAGATCATAAAAAACCCGTCTGAATAACTAGGGTTGTCGCAATTGCAGATTTTGTGAAGTTATGTCAGATTAAAAAGCTCGATACAACCATTTTGGTAATTTCACTCTCACGACAAATCTCTTTCCATTGAAAAAACAAGATTTTCTTGCCGAGTTGTACTAGACCCCAAAGTTCGAAACACATCGTAAACATGACACATTTCAGTGACGCACTTGGATTCTGTACTTCGTTATTTCACGCTGTCACAAAAATGTGACGTTAAAAAAGACAAAAGAAGCTTATTGAACACTGGAACCAATTACTTGGAAAAGTCTTTGAAAATCCATAGGCAGGTACTTCAGAGGACAAAAAAAATATTTTCCCCACACACACACAGGGCCAGTCCAGCCATGGATCAATGGAAAGGATTTGGACCTCGACCTCAGCGGAGAACCCGCGTTCACCAAAAGGCGATTGTGGGAGGGGACTTTAACAATGCACAGTCCTCATGCAAAAGAAAGAGTCCTCCAATGGGCGATGCGAACAGATTCGCTCTACTGCTCATGAACACTCTTGGGCACACCTTCGATAACGACAAACAAATCAACGGCAGATCTGACGTTTGCATCAGAAGAATGGAAGACATTCCACCGCTTGCAACGAGTATGCACGCACCGCAGGGCGAGGTGTATCGGTTACTACACACTTGGCAGGCGACGCTTTTAGGATTTTTGTGCGCGTCACATAGTGTTCTGAAGCATGCTGTAGGATGTGGAACGGCAGGCACCGGGATAGACCACGAGCTCATACAAGGTATTTTCCGAGGTGATTCTGATGCTGGCGAAACGGTCCCGCGAACTAGATCAACATTTTAATTACTCCATGGCGACGTAAAACATCGCCCTCTTTGTGTCTATCAACAAACCTCAAGCCTGGCCACAGACTAAAACGATCTACCTATTGCCCGACACGATGGACAAGCTGATAACGTTACCATTATGGCCTAGCGCCTAAAGACTGAGCTCAAGGTACGTAAAGGACTATCGAACTGTCAATATGGCATCAGAGGGTCATTCAACGTCTTGAAACTAAAGTGCAACGGGCTGGTGAAGAGTGAGGACCCGCGGATTCGTAATGCTTTTTCTACTTAACGCACTCCTGTATGAAATCTCTCTAACACAGAGAATGTCATGAGCACTTCGAGAAGAAAGGAAACACCGCATTGCCTTCTCAAGCTTACCTCTATTTGATAGCGTTGAACTTCTTACCCATCCTAATGTATGAGAATTAATTGAGCAAGGAAACTAAACGTTCAAAAATAGATATGTTTAGCATGGGCGTGTGTGCGGTTTAAAGCCCAAATTGAAATCGTTAGCGGGGTATCTCTGTGCACTTACGCCAGCTAGAATTTTGCAATAAAATATGCGTTTATTTTATTGCATGACACAGAGTTGATAGCTGTATATCCGCAAGATAGTATGCGATTTCTAAAGTAACATAAAAACAAGTTAGTGATACACGATTGATACACTTAAACAATTTATTTATTTTAGCCACGCAATACTAATGAAATACAAGTATAGAATTATCCCAATTAATAGGCAATTTGGTCCGTAACTGCTTCCGGTAGCAGGTAGGCTTGAAGTCTTGCCTCAAACCAAAACAGGTTGAGATACCAGATTGAGATGCGCCGAAACCCTAATGGCGATATTTTCGCTCCGTGGTCCTCCATGGCTCGGCACATCACGTACTGAACCTGTGAAAAGTTTGCAGAGTTAAGGCCAGAGAAAATAAGTTAATGTATTATTATAACAATGGTAGTAAATATATATATATATATATATATATATATATTAAGGCCATATATATATATAGTCATATATATATTAGATTTAAGTTGAAGGGAAATATATTTGAAAGTGTATATAAATTATGGTGTATATGTATTATGTTGTTGGTGTTTATAACGATGGTGGTAAAAAAAATCTATATGTATTCTTATAACAATGGTGGTAAAAAAAATCTATATATGTAATGGAAATATATTTACTACAAATGTATATAAAATATTGTGTACATGTATTATGTTGTTGGTGTTAATTCTTATAAAATCTATATATATAAATGTAAGGGAAATATATTTATTACAAGTGTAAATAAAATTAGGGAAAATCACCGGTATACATGTTTAAACACATGCAATATAGATGCATAAGATTAGAGAAAATCACCGGTATACATGTTTAAACACATGCAATATAGATGCCTACGCGCGGTGTCAGTCCTAAACGGCCGACACAAACACGTTAAGCAACAACCAACAAAATTCCCGTAAAAGACTAAAAAGCCAGTATTACCAGAACTTGCGACTTACTGTCGGCTAATATATACAGCGTTTTACCGGTACATACGAGAAATGTCCGAGATCTATTAAGGATGGGCTGCCATGATTAACAAGGAGTGGTTCCAGTCTCTTGGCGTTTGCCACGGATAACAGCGAGAAGGCAAAATTCCTCACCACAAGGTGTAACACACCATGAGATGTAGATGAATAATCTGCTTTTACAGCGAACTATGAAAGCTAAAACCCACAACAAACACATACACTGCTATAAAGACTTGGGACAACAAATAAGCCCTGTTGCCAGCCGTGTCCGAAACGATACAAGGACATATGTATCGTTTCTTACGTTAAAAGGATTTACATTTAAGCGTCTTTGCCTAGGCTGCTCATTTAATAACAACAAAATACGTACTCATAAATTTCGCCGTCGTCAGTAAAGAGGTCACCGTCGCCGCCAAATCTAGCAACTGGTTTGTCGTTTATAATTGTGCCGGTGTTTCAGGTATAGAGGCGACAACTTTTAAATAGTGGAGGTGAACATGTTTTCGCTATTTGGTGATTCTTCAAAGGCTGGAAAAAGCTCGCCATCTGCAATATAAATAGCGCCGGTGAGAAATTGTTAAATGCTAATATAAGCTAATTCATGATATAATTACGATTTAAACGCCAGGGTACTGCAGCTAGCGGTACAGTATGTTACATTGATTGATTTTTTTTCATGTCACCCTTTTATAGCAGGGGCGCTTAAAGCGACAACTTAATATATATGTGACATCATTATTATAGAGTGCATCTTGTAATATTTATATACGAGTACACATGCGGGCCTCCCAGCCCGCGACAGTCTTAACGGGCTATTTTTACTCCAGTTACAAATCATACCTCTAATAATCTTCATCTGATTAATTATGGGGCTGGAAGCTATAGCCACTATAGTTGGTAGATCCATTGAATATTTTTGTTAGACTCTGCACTAGATTAAGGCGGCTCCGTTGAGACTTAACTGCTCAGCGCATTTTTAGCTTAAGCTTAAGCAGTTAGTATTTGTTTCTTCAAAGTGCCTGTAGGCCACGATAGTGAGCCCAGTAATACCAGAACCTGGCGCTGAGCAGTTAGTATTTGTTTCTTCAAAGTGCCTGTAGGCCACGATAGTGAGCCCAGTAATACCAGAACCTGCGACCCACCGTCGACTAGTATGCACAGCATTTTAAGGTATATATATTAGAAAAAGATCCAAAATCCAAAAGAATGGGCTGCTCGAGCAGCGGCTTTAGTCTCTCAGTTTGCCACAGATAACAGCAACAGGGCAAAACTCCTCACCAAGGACTCCACGCCCTATACTGAAACTAGTACTTTTTCGGTGATGTACGATAAGATTCGAATTTGTTTCGGTCTCGGACTAAGTCTACAACGCGTTGAGCCTCGCGTATTTTTTTTGTTTTAGAAGATTTTGGGAAGACTAATTTTTCTTGCGTCTTATATATATATATATATATTTTATTTTTTGAGTAAATAATAAAAACCGTAGTATTTTCCTGAACTATTTGGAATATATAAATATATATACAAAACCGTAGTATTTTCCTCTCACCGTGATTTAAATATTTGAAGACTGAGCCGTTTGTAAACGATCTAGGCGTTCAAAGAAGAAGGCCACGGAGAAGAACAGATGTCGCGAGCGAGCAAAGACAGATAGCCGCCGCTGGCCAACCAATAATGTTTCTCTGCTCAAGTATGCCCAACAGCATGTCTCTGTCTGACGGTAAATCACCTAACAAGTGTTTGCAATAAACGTTATAATATAGAGAGCGTAGCATTTTAGGAGGTCGTACAATGTCGAGAAGCACTTTCCAATCGCATCAATCCGTTATATTGTCACTTAAATATGATTGGCTAGTATATAGAATCCACCAATCATCTCTTCTAATTGTAAATGATTGGCCTGATGATTGCTACATCGTTCATATTAGTAACTTAACCACCAAAATAAATCAAAAACGCTAATCTGCTGAATAGCTTAATTTAGGTAAATTTAAATCAATGGTATGGGAATAATTTGCTGATTTATTTTATAATCAATTTGTAGGCAATGTGGTGTTACATGTTGTGTTGATAGATCTAAATAATTTGCGGACCTACATTGATTTCATGCTCAATCATAACTGCCTACATACACCTACATATCCGATTTCTTGCATTTCGTGCTCCATATGAGACTAAGCTAGCCTAAAAAGTGTAAATAATTACATGAAAAACAAAAAGTACATACATCTTCTGAATCTTCTGTCCAGAACACAGGGACGATTATGCTTAACACTTGCTCTGTTTTGAAAAGATCCAGCCTCATATTAACTTGCAACCGCATTCTCATGTCAATTCTCAAACCGGATCTCTGAAAAACAAGTCGCACTAAATAGTGTGCTTATCTACTACAGTATGTGTGACATACGACTGCACTTGTGGTGGCACGTTCTAATAATCGTGGAACAACTTTTAAATTTAATATTATCAAAAAATATCCAAAATCAACGTCTCAACAGGTTGGTTGTCCATGAAGCTTCGCCTGCGATCGAAGCTCTATGAGCGTAATGGTTAAGATTTTTTCATACTATTATATGTACGCAAACTGTTGTATTACCCTGTAGAAAACTTATTGAGGTATACGGTACAGCGGGAAGCCAATAACAATCGCAAATATGCTGCTGCTAGCCAAGAAAATCGTCGACACTTCGTAAGGTTATCAATACAAACGTTAGTTATCACACCATTTTATGTGATAAGTGATTTTATGTAGAAATAGTTTATTTAACAGTATTTGTAAACCAATACTTCTCAAGCGTAAAACTTTTAATGGCCTTAAGATTCGTCACGATCACAATTTTAAAGTTCTGAGCACATTTTTAGCGTTATGCTAAAATTAATAAAGGAATTCCTGTATTGAAATAAAGGTATTTTTGTACTGTCCTGTATTGCAAATGCAAAATAAATTTCGGGGAAAGTAGCTTACAAATGCAGTGCAGAAAATGTAACTGGCCATATATCCCTCACTTTCTAAGATTCATTTTAATATGCTGAAGTGGGCATGTTTGAAATGTTTCTAACTTTAGAATAAAACTATACTATTCTAATTACTCTGCGTCAGAGCGCAAACAAAAGCAAAACTGCAGCAAGAAAGCGCAGTGTATAGGGTACGTTCAAATGAAAACTATAGGGCAAACATGTGCTATATGATATCCCCGTCATGAAAAATGCGTAATCGAATGCTTTGCACTATTAAACATAGATGATGTGCTCTGGCAAACTTACAGCATGGACGTCAATGTAGAACCGGTGCCTCTTTTCATCGGGATGAAGACTTCTAGTAATAAACGATCCCCGCGAAGGAATTGAGGTAGGCTAAGCACAACTTGCACATTGCAACGTGCGTCGGTGCTAAGTAAGTAAAAACAGCTGTACGAAAAGAAAAAGCAACATACGCTTTAATAGTTAACAAATTCTCTGATTTGCAGAAGATGTCACAACGGAAAATCTGCTTTTACGTAGTAAACCCACGAGTAAAAACGCATTCAGTGATATGTGACTTAGTCCTGCTAACTTAAAAACCCATACTAAGCACATATGTATCGTTAGTAAAATTACACTTAAGCTCCTTTGCCTTGACTGCGCGTCTTCCACTTTGTGGTCCACTTTCATAACAAAATACGTACCTAACAATTTTGCCGTCTCATTAAAAAGGTCACTGCCGCCGCCGAACCTAGCGATTGGTTCGTCGTTAACATTTTTTGCAGGTATAAGGATCAACGCTTTGAAATAGTGGAGGTGAACTGTTCACGCTCCTTGGCGATTCTTCAAAGGCTGGAAAAAGCTCGCCATCTGCAATACAAAGAGCGCCGACGAGAAATGTATCTTAATATGAGCTGAAACAAAATGTATTTAAGAAAGATTTAAATAGACATAAATACTACTGCAGCTAGCTGTACAACATATGTATTGTATTATTACAAATAAATGAATAATTAGTACAACTTACATTTTTTAGTATTTATATACACATGCAGGCCTCCCCAGCTCACCGACACGACTTTTAACAGACCTAACGGGGGCAATTCTAAGTTCATTCATCGGGTTGTCTTACTGAAGTTATTCACACCTCCAATAATCTCCACTAAGCAATTTTGTAAACGCAATGCGTTTTTTCCGGCAAGGCAGATAGAGACGAGAAGCCAAGGCAGGGCTCACGAAGGGCGGGGGGGGGGGTAGGTCTTCAGCGCCGTCTCAGCGCACCTCCCTTGGGCCCGAAGAGCGTTGGCAAAGTGCAGCATGGCGCAAAAAACGTGCGACTTTTCTGAAGAAATGCCACGAAAGCCTGGGGGTGGGAAGATTTAAGTGTTTAGTGGAATTGTGAGTCCCACACTAGTTGCTAACACCTGCCAGCGACGTATGTGCATTATCATTCCGGAAACCTCCCATAGGGTCCATGACATAAAGCGCAATCCATGACATAAAGCGCAATCGTTCAGAGCGAATGGCAAAATGCCGATTTAGTTTATCAGTATGCACATGTGTGGTTGGAAGCTATAGTCAGTATAAGTGGTACATCCACTGAATATTTTTGTTAGCAATGCTATCCTGCACTACAAAAAGGCGGCTTCTTGAAGTTAAGCCAGATTAAGCAGTCTGTCTTTATTACGTCGAAATGACTGTAGATGACGATGAACGGGCTAGTAATACTAAAACTTGCGACTCACTGTCGACAAAATAGTCAGCGCTTGACCGAGGTCCAACAAAATAAACTAGTCCAAAAAAATTGACTGTTAGAGTTTACGAACAGCGGTTTCAGTAGTGTTGCAGGGCGACTGTTTTAGCTCAAGAACTGCACCTACTTGCTAGGGCCTGGAGATTTCACTCAAACGCAAACTTTGCCTCTAGCTGTTTTTAGTATACATAGAGCAGGTTCTCCGTTTGCCGTATTCGGCACAAAGCCGATTCGACGTGCTAGTAGAGATAACCAGTCATTGAGCGTCTTCAAATTTATCTGTTCTTTGTCAAGTTTTCTTGCTCGGTTATAAATGCTTTGCCCAACATTTATAACCGAGCAAGATGGCTTAGTGGCAAAGTTTTTGCCTTGCATTCGGGAGACCTGGGTGGAAAACCTGGACCGGCCTTTTTTAGTTTTCATGGTTCCCCATTTAGACAAGGTATATGCCGGAGTAAACTAACAAACCGGCCATTACATTGAAAACCGTACACAGACATCAGCATTGCAAAACAACTAAAAAGATTAACCAAGTCTTGAAGGAGATTAAGACTGTATCATTGAGCCAATATATATATATATATATATATATATATATATATATATATATATATATATATATATATATATATATAATATATTAAAAGTCTTATATAAAAAAAAATATAAATATATATGTATATATATATATATATGCACAACTGCAGTATGTTCCTCTTACCGTGATTGGAACATTTGAAGACAATGGTGCTTTTTCTCCGTTTGTAAACGATCTAGGCGTTCAAAGAAGAAGGCCACAGAGAAGAACAGATGTCGCGAGCGAGCAAAGACAGATAGCCACTGGCTAACCGACGATGTTTCTCTGCTTAAGTATGCCCAACAGCATGTCTCTGTCTGACGGTAAATTCACCTAGAAAGAATCCGCATAAAACGCACATATATTAGTAGTAACACTTGGTTAGAGGGGGGGGGGAATATCTTATTAATATATATATATATATATATATATATATATATATATATATATATAGAGAGAGAGAGAGAGATACAGATATTATACCACTATCAATTGCTTATCTAAATTATAAGCTAAATAAAAACGCAGGACATAATTAGATTGGGGTTAAAATAAATCAGTTGTATGGGTATAATCCGCTAAATAGCTATACGTAATTTTAATTTAATTATAGTGTTACATGTTGATGTTGATATATCTATTTGCAGACCTACATTGATTCCTGCTTACACACATGAGTATAAACTACATCATGTGTGCTTTGGTTACCTTGTTTAACGCGAACACTACTGCCAGTGCTGGGAAGTAAGGCACCGACTTAAAACAAATACATTTTAAGAAAATACATACATCTTCTGTCCAGAACGCAGGGAAGATGATGTTTGGCACTTGCTCTGTTTTCGAAGGCGCCAGCCTCATATTAACTTGCATCCGTATTCATGTCAAACCGGATCTCTGAAAAGCAAGTCGTGGACTAGTTAGCGGAATTTTTACTGCAATTGTTGTGACAGATACAGTAACTGTACTTGATGGCACAGCGATTTAATAATCGGTATGGCACAACATTAAGACGTGAAAATCAACACCATACGAGTCTCGTAAGAAAAGTGATCATATGAGTGTCGAGGTTGAGGGTTTGCGTGGAGAGAATCAATGATCTCTTGTCGTTGGAGGCATGGTTGAACAGCTCCAACAACTTGGATGTTTTTGGAGAGCTGCTTGATCAACGACAGCTTTGTGTTGCCAAAGTCTCAATTGCAAGTTGAATTGACGAGCACACGGCCTGGTGCAGTCCGTTCGTAACGCAACTTATGTATCTGGTTCGACGCTTAATATAGAAAAATTAAGACTCGTTTGCGAACATCACCGTGTAATTTAATACATTCTTGGACCACCACACAAACTAATTTGCTTTTCAATCGCAATTCGGATAGTCCACATATCCAGCACAAAGGCTATCACACTCGACTATGTGAATGCCGACTTTGAAACTATAGCCTGCCATTTTCCGCACGGCAATAAAGAACTATTTTTCACTCAACTTAAAAAAAACTTACAGCATGGACGTCAATGTAGAACCGGTGCCTCAATTCTTCGGCATGAAGATCGCTAGCAGTAAACGGCCCCGCAAAGAAATTGAGGTAGGCTAAGCACAACTTGCATTGCAACGCGCGCCGGTGCTAAGTAGAGGCACAGCTGAACAAAAAGAACGTGCAACACACCCTCTAGTAAGTTAGCAATTTATGATTTGCAGGGGAGAACACCTCAAAAAAACGAACTGTCGTAAAAACAGATTAAAAGCTATAACTATTTAAAACTAACCCACAAGTTAAAACGAATGCATTGCTATGCGACTTGGACGACAAGCCCCTTCACCGGCCGTGACCTGCTAACATGGGAAACTATACTACGAGTACAGATGCATCGTTATTGATATTCAATTTAAGCCTAAATTGCATCTTTCACTTCGTAGCGGAAAGTGCCCTTTGATAACAACCCACGTACTTAAAAACTTTGCCATCTCATTAAAGGAATCATTAAGATTCCGGGTGATATAGAAAAACCACTAATTGAGACTGATATACTTATTTATAATTTACCCAACCTGGGTGTTAATAAACCATAATAAAATGAAAGGGGTGTTGCTGCTAAACCGAGCAATTGGTTCGTCGTTTGTATTGTACCGTTGTTGCAGGAGGCTTTCACGTAGTGGAGGTGAACAAGTTTACGCTCCTCGGTGGTTCTTCAAAGGCTGGAAAAAGCTCGCCATCTGCAATATAAATAGCGCCAACAAAAAGTTGGTAAATGCAAACGTGCGCGAAAACATGATATACCTAGGAGTAATTCAAACGTCATTCAGGATGCTGCAGCTAGCGGTATAGTATGCTATGTATGTATTGTATTATTACAAAATTCTTGCATATTACAACTTATATTTATATATACTTGCAGGGCCCCTCCAACCCACTGATACGACTTTAACAGACTTATTTAAGTTAATACTTCACGAATTTATTAGCGCAGTCTCGACGCACCTCTTTGGGCCGGAAGAGCACAGGCGAGGTGCATATAAACGCGCAAGAACAGTGAGACTGTGCTTTTCGGATTAACTATAGGATTGAACACTGAATGCCTTTGCCCGCCGCAAATAATCGCTGGCCACTTTACGCTGTGAGATCGAAGTACACAGCGGGAGGCAAGGCATACGATATCGGTTGGGTGGCAACGAATTTATATTGTCATCCTGTCGTGGCCCATTCGAGGGCTGTTAAGGCTATTTCGTTAATACGGGGAAAGTGTTCTGCGCACGGTCCCCGGGCTACACGGTTAATGCCCCGGGCTTTAGCAACCTGGGAGTACCGTGTGGGACGCCTGCTGCCTTGGCTTAATAGGCACAAAGAAAGCGAGACCACCACACGAAGGCAGAACGCCGGTCAGGACCTTTTGGCTCCTCAGCTTAAGCAGTGGGGCCCCCCTGCCCTGGAGTGGTCGTAAGTGCCCCTTATGGGGTGCGAAGTATATTCTGGGGTGTAACGCGGAATCGCGAGGGTTAAGAGTCTAACTGGTACGGTGTAGTAGTGTGGTACTCCCATGCGGAACTTCGTAGGGGGAAAGTGTGGGGGGTCCTCCGGCCTGCCAATTCGGACGCGGGGGGCACTCCTGCCATAGTGCGCTCGTATTAAAGCGCGGAAAATGGCGGGAGTGTAAGTATATCTCTCTTTTAGTAGACTTACTGTGGCGACTCGCTCTTCATTTTGCCTATTAAGCCAAGGCAGCAGGCGTCCCGAACGGTACCACCGGGTGTCACCCGGGGCATTAACCGTCCGGCCCGGGGGTCCTCGTGCAGGACGGTCCCCCCGTATTGGCAGGTAGCCTTAACAGCCCTCGAATGGGCCACGACAGGATGACAATATAAATTCGTTGACACCCAAATCTATCGTATGCCTTGCCCCCCGGTTAGTTGTTAAAACACGGGAGTGTCAGTTTTGGGAGTTTGTACCGTCTGACTAGCTTACATAGTGGCTCGTGAAGGTCCCCGCAGCGCGCGGAAGTCGCGCACCAGCAGACCAAGCCGGTAAGAGAGTCGTAGGTACTCCCGGGTTTTGGGTTGGCTCTTGGCCGGAATAGCATATCTCCCGGGAGAACCCCTCAGATCACATATTCCGTTTACCAGCGGTCGCCACGAGGAGGCGTCCAACCCGTGTAACTACAACTCACATCTCTGTGCCCCGGGGGCGTCATTTTGGTTCCCTTACGAGGCATTTGGAATTCCAATAAAAAGTGCACCTTTAGTAAAGAAAAAGTATACAGATTCCTTCACCATCTTTGGATGGACTATCATGCCGAACTACTCCTTCACGTGGGGATGAAGCCTGCGACATGGATTTGAACGTAACTCTGTGTTTTAGAGGATTCTTGCGTGATTTGGGTGCCCGGATTTCAACGATTTTCTACCAGCATCAACAATCCCAACAGCCATGAGAAGAGATCCCATTGGTCGACAAAAGAGTGCCTAGTTGCCCTCTCCTACAGAATGTGCTAGGGTCGGGCTTACTGAGTTACGTGGCGCCGCCACATTGATTCCGGTCAGTGGCAGCGGCCATCTTGAGTGACCATATTAATTTGCGAGGCTGCAAGATGAGAAATAGAGATAAGGGTGACTGTTTAAAGGTTAGGCAGAGAAAAAGAGGTCATTTGAAGCTCAGCAACAAGTAAAAGAGGGTCACTGCGTCAGAGTGAAAAGGGTCACTGCGTCAGACAGGCTCAACAAAGTGCCCAGTGACAAGGCTAACCCTACCGAGAAGTTGGGTCAGCTGATGAAAAGTTATAGAGCAACTTGAGATTCAAACCTTGAAGGGAAAACATTGATTGGACGACAGGTAGATTCCGGTCAGTGGCAGCGGCCATCTTGAGTGACCATATTAATTTGCGAGGCTGCAAGATGAGAAATAGAGATAAGGGTGACTGTTTAAAGGTTAGGCAGAGAGAAAGAGGTCATTTGAAGCTCAGCAACAAGTAAAAGAGGGTCACTGCGTCAGAGTGAAAAAAGGTCACTGCGTCAGACAGGCTCAACAAAGTGCCCAGTGACAAGGCTAACCCTACCGAGAAGTTGGGTCAGCTGATGAAAAGTTAGAGCAACTTAAGATTCAAACCTTGAAGGGAAAACATTGATTGGACGACAGGTCACGAGAGCATAAAACGGAACATTTTTTAGGAGAACACAAACAAATGGGAAATTGGATCTCGATGCGTGGTTGGCTAGCCGAAGAGCATGTGTGCCGCCCACCTACACATCGGCAGACTTCTGTGACAGGGGTTCGAGCTCCATCATTACACATTTGTATTTATGGGGATCCGTTCATAAAGCACTGCGAAAAGCAGTCCCGTGGACGCTAAATCTTTGCCAAGGGTCAGCCCGAAAAAGTTCCTAAAGAGGAAGGTGCACTATCGACTTTCTGCTCCATAATCTGCAACTTTAGAATTAATGTCACGAATGCAAGGCCCTCAACATTTACGCGGAAGGACCTTTAGTGCTAGCGTTTCTGCACGTGCCCGACCATGGCCACCCACCAGACTTCCCACTTTGCGTGCTCTTGAGGACCAGTCAAGGGGTTGGCAATATCGATCACGTGCTCTTGAGGACCAGTCAAGGGGTTGGCAATATCGATCAAAGCAGCAGTGTTCTTGAGAAAGCCGTTAAGGCTGCAATAGTTAGAAGGTGGCGGAGGTGGTATTTGATTCAACCAGGCTTGCGACCCAAAATATTGGCAACTGTCGGAGCTCCTGCGACGAGCAAGGACTCGTCAAGCTTGACAGCTCATTCATTGTACACTCCGTTTAACTGAACGTCCTGTGTCTTCGGAGACGGGAGGAAAGTCGCCAACTGGTGGCTCGTCGTCCTTACAGTGCACACGGTCACGGCGTTGCGCCTGACGTTTATGTGGCCAGTGGACAAATTCAAAAAAAATTCTACAAGAAGCTGTTGTGCTGGTATGAAGAGGAGAGGGCACGTCTGCTTGAGAGTGAGAGCTGCGCCCTATGTCTATCTGATTCGTCGCCTGTAGAAGAGTATGCACAGCATGACAAAAAAGCAGGTTCGCCAGCACCTGACCGCTTTGCTGCTGGATGGACACTTTTCGATTACTCAAGGATCAAGGAAACAGTACATTATAAACTTGTTCTTCAGGAACGAAGAAAGCGCTGCCATACTAGGAACCCTGCCCCACAGGAAGAGTAACTATTGCAGATGCAATCTATTTCGAGCATTGGGCTGAGTCAACAGATGCATTGGCAGGCCATCTTTGTTGTTTGTTTACAGAGATACCTAAGAGAACTCTCCCTTCCACTTGTGTTCTAGGCGATTCGCTGATTCTCTTCGACAAGCCTCCTCGCGAAGGACTACCTTAAGACAACACTCTGAGAACCCCGCAAGAAACCCGCGCATCACTAGATGGCGTCATGGGTGCATGCAGCTGCATTGAAGCCATTCAACGTATAGTCGGCGAAACTAAAGCCTATCAGTGGCAAGAGCCTTCCAAGTAAATTTACTAATGACAAAAGCGATGAAATATCGCCGAGAACGTCGATTAGCAGAAGGTCGATTAGCAGCGGTAGATTATCTGCAGCGGCCAACCACTGGAGTCTGTTATTCCTTCCCATACTTGGGTCTTAAGTCCTACGATATGAGAACGACCCTCTCGCAGCACATCGTGACAAATGCCAGGCAGCAGTTTCATCCGTGTACACAAATGTGGGAGATGAACATCTCCCACATTCGGACGGGGGACTCACTCCCAGGGACGGCTGTCCCTGGATGTTGGTGCTACTTAAGCTTAAAATTGTACCAGTGACTTATAACATTGAAGGTCTAAGGCATCTCTTGCACTTCGCATAACCAGAAGTTTTTTTTTGTATACAGTGTAACGGGTTCTCTGTCTGCCACGTGCAACAACATTCTTGAACCTGCTGGCAGGTTGCGGACAAGTAGTGAAAAAATCCGAACCGGTTCTCTGTCTGCCACGTGCAACAACATTCTTGAACCTGCTGGCAGGTTGTGAACAAGCAGTGGAAAAGATTCGAACCAAGCTGAAGTCACCAGTCATTGTTTTTCTAGCAATTTTGTGCAGAAATGATAAGATTCAGGCTTCAAAATGCACTGTGTACGGCTCGCCATTTGGTATGTTCCACTCGTGGATTTCACGAGGTGGGAGACTAATGTAACTGCCGGCTCTGCTCTCAGAAATGCGACAATCTGCCAAATGCATATACTATCTTACTTAAATTATGATGAACTATCTACATTACTTCACATTAACGTAAATTTAATTGTAAAAATTGTAAACCCAAAAATAACTGACCTGAATCCACACGGTCCGTGTTCGTGCACGAAATTTGTGCATGGAATCTTATAATTATTAAGATTAAATACGTAGATTGATTGGTAGGAAGGGTCCGACAGTCGGAGAGCATCCTTCTTACCATCGAATCTTTCACGAGAGGCCCAGGCCATTCTCGCGGTGTCTCCTTTAAGAGTCCAAAATAACATACCGAAGTCTTATTATCGGGAAAATGACCGTCGCGACTGCAATTACGAAAAACTCATTAAGCAGATGCCCAATAAAACTATGTAGCGGATTAGCTCTTTGACGCATTAACAAGACACTTTACTTAGCATTAAACTGAATCACTTGTATATGCTAAATATATTCTCTTCGAAAGTGCACCATTTTAATTAAGTTAATCTAGGCTACATCTAGGCTATAATCTAGGCCATATTGGTATTATCTTTGACGTAAAATTGGCTAGCACTATAAGCACAATCCTTGAAACGTCTGCTACACTTAATTTGCAATCACGTTTTTCTGACTTTATTTGCAATCAAGTTTGTCTGGAATGTTCTCGTATAATACCGTCAGAGGTGACTTCTGCAAGTAATGCGGATGATACTTATGAAATATTTACCATACTAAACTTACATATTGCGTTGACAATCGAGCGCTTCTGCTAATAGACCCTTTAGAATTTTATCATTCAAGCAATCAGCCAGATAAAGCTACCCTTGGAAGTTACCAGATGCACTTGTATAGGTCGAGACAAATCCCAAAGACACAAGAGGGGCACACGAATCACTTAAACTAGCCGCTTAGAGATGCCTGCCACAGATATCGATAATCTACGAAACCAACATTTGAGATCGTATTTAAATGGCCACCGTCTGTCACAGAATTCAACATCTACGAAACCAACATTTGGGATCGTATTTAAATAGCCACTGATATTGTGAATTTATCTAGACAGGAGATTAATAAACAGCAGACACAGGAGATTAATAAACAGCAGACAATTAATAAACCGTGAACGAGTTGGTGGCCGAAAATAATATTGGGGAAAGACAGGGACCGATGTATTAGTATAGTAGAAGCTGCGATTGAGAGCGGAGGTTAAAGGTACGGGAAAGCAATATAATAATAGCGAAACGGACGAGCAGCCATGTATCGGCGTAGGCTAAGTAGAGCCCTACCAAAATAAATGGTATAAAAATCTAAACCAAAAAAACATTGGTAGGTTGTTGGCTCGTTGTAAGATGTACGACATTATAAATATACATAGTATATTTGTAATGTCGTACATTTTAGGCAAACTATTCACAAGATATAACTCATAAGATTTTAAAAATTGGAAAGTTCTAGGTTTCGAAAGTTCTTTAACCAGCATTCGAAAGTTCTTTAACCAGCATCTGCCTTGGTACAGGTATAATTACGTAAATAACTCCCAGACGTCACTAACTCTTATTGGTGCCGGAAATAAACTGTCCTAGTTACGTAACTGTCCTAGTTACGTAGCCTATGTATTCTCAAGCAGACTTAATCTCGAGGTAGATAAGGCTATGCTTCAAGCACATTCCCGCAGGTGGTTACAAAGCCAATGCTTGTCCCCTGCTGTGGAACAAAGCTAAGGATAACGTGCTGCGGTTGGGGAAACCATCCGCCTGTAGCCGACCTTGCCTACGCTGACGACCTCGTCCTCATGGCGAAGGTCCGTAGGTCTGAGCAGCTGGGAAAAAATATACGTCGCGCTCCGACTGCGAAAAGCGGGGCTTGTTTTAGTCCCCGCCAAGAGCCAGATAATTTACCGGATGGGCCGGACCTATGGTTCCGCTTTTAGCTGGTCCTTAAGAACGGCGAAAAATCGGCGTCGTTAATACAGAAAGGTACCTTCAGAGTAATCCTTGACTGGGGCCTTAGAGACTACAGTCACTTCCACCGGTCAACAGAGAACCGGGGTTCTCTTTTAGTAGGATGGAGCCCCACACTATCGGCCCAAACTTGCAAACTTGCAGACGGGTGCTCATGGACAGGATATCATGCTGCGACTAGCAGCTCATTTAAGGTACGTCGTCGTAAACTAGAGACGACGATGTATTTGGAGGCTAGCTAGTTGTAAATTTATCAGAAATATCCTTAAAATAAATCTAGTCATATCGTACGGTGGTTAGAAAAATTTAAAAGATAAATCTTAGTCATAGCGTACGGTTAGCATACGTAGTTGTCACAATTGATCAGAAATTATCCCTAAAATAAAGCTAGTTATATCGTACGGTAAAATAAATTATCCTCAAAAAATAAATCTAATCATACCGTACGGTTAGCATACGTTACGCGTAAGTGCTTTGTAAGGTTTACTTACTGGTCATAACAATCTGCGTAGCATGTAAGTGCATAGTTGTGGCTGACGAGTGGTACGACAATAGTACACACGAAATGGAATCTGTAGATCGATGCGAGACCGTCGCTCGCTCGTAGTATTGGCCGGAAGCAGCAAACAAACTACCTTCAGCCTAAAAAAGGAATGTCTTGCTAAAAATCGCCGCCTTTTTAAGTAGAGGTTAAACATTAGCGAACTGCGTACTGCTAGTTTTGTTTTAGATCACTTAGATAGATAGAGCAATAAAACATGACGCATGCAATCTAAAATGAGACTTACGAGACGCACGTTGGATGTATGACTGGAGTTTTCTATTCAACGTAAATGCGCCGGTTCCACCCCACCCTGGAGTCAGTCTATAAAGTACAGTGAAAAATAGCTCCATGGACGTTAAATCCTGGCTGAGGCTCAGCCCGAGAAGTATTTAGTAATAATAGTGGCTCAAATCTATCTTCTTTTAGCCCCTGATTAGCCACCTATGAAGTGGAAAACGCGACACGATAACCGCTGCGGCGAATTTGCTAGAATGATGACCACGTACATCATGTAGAAGTATTTAAGTTTATGCTTTCATTTAGCATTTTACTACCTAAAAAATACTCTTCGGGCTGGACCTCAGCCAAGATTTAACGTCCACGGGACTGCTTTTTGCAATGCTTCATTGATGAACCCATATAAATACAATTGTGCAACGGTGGGACTTGAACCGGTCGCGAGGCGCAAGTGGAATACACCACGCCACCGGCTCGACTTCATTTAGCACTTAAGGGATCTAGTCAATTGTCTGTTGCGCACAACTGAGCCGACAGCCAGACTATAGCAGACGAACAGTGTAAAGGAAAGCGCGCACTATTACTAAAATGCTTTAAAACCTTTTCGAGGCAGAACCATACTATCACACGTAGCGTTTTTATTTACCAATTTCCTGCCACATTGGACAATTAAGCATTACAGCACACTCTGCACGCAAGATAGAAAACATATGCGTATGTATATCTCTGAAAACAGTATGAAGACAATGAGCACGACTGTGGCGCATTGCGGCACTACTGTGGTTGTGTGGCAAGTTAGATTTTGGTTTGAAACCTAGACTACGAAATGCTTTTTTTTAATTTGCGAAATCCTCCTGAGGTGGTGTTTACACATTTATTATTTACACATTATTATATTTTACCGGGATTTCCTGGGTAGATTGTTTAGTGGCGTACCCTTAACAGCAGGCTAACAGCCCGCCTTAACCTTCCTGAAGTGCAAATAAGTGATATGATTGGAAATCAAATCTGTCCTTTACTTAATAGCACAACTAACAGTGGTAACTTAACTCATTTCAACATCAATTTGATCATATATTACGCACGCCGTTTAAAACGCACTTAAGCATTTACCAGTTACATATACCTATTGCGGGATATATGATAGCGGCTTACTAGGTATGTCAATACAATGTTACAGCTGACCCATGGAAAAAGCCCCCGTGAAATATAGTGGTTGTAGTCACAGTAGTAGTAGTAAGCATATAGTGCTAGTACTCATAGATAACCAAGTGGTGAGAGCTGACCAATTCTCTTTGCCAAATTTAAAGCCTAATCGGCAAGCCGGAGAGAGCATCATTTAACCGACAGGCGGCACGTCAGACAACCAGAAAGGAACTCTTAGTTACAGATGAGGCTTACACTGTTTGATCCACGTCACAATCTACTTACGAGAGAGTGTACGCAGCGTTGTCTCAACCGTTGTGTCCTGAAGTCGCCGACGAATACTGCGGAAAGAAGAGTGCTAATGAATTCCAAAATTACGCTCTTACCGTCATTCCTGTCAAGCCCGGGAGATCTGCGCAGATGTTGAAGCTCAGCTGAAAGTGTCGTTGAGAGCCGTGACTCAGGCCCAACGACCTGAGCGGAGACACAAAGATGACTGCGGAACGCTTCGTTATCGCACCCGTATTAGTGCGAAAACCAGGTCTGCAGGGACTGGCTTCACTGCCGAGCATATTAGAGTTTGCGCCGGTCTTAATTATACTATTGTCGACCGTTCGACATTCCCAAGTGGAGACACTGAGAAAAGCTGGCAGCCATCCTCTCTGGGGTGAGGCGTTCTCAGCTCTCAGCACCGTATAGAAAAAAAAACAATACGTCGGGTAAGGCTGACAAATTGTTTGCCTTTTTGTTGTCGACGCACCCTCGACATACAGGGAGCTAATACGGAATAATCTGGCCGTAATATAGCGACTAAGTAGTCACTAGAAATAATTGGCATTGTATTTGTTTATTGCGTACCAATTACTTATAAGTTTATTTCGCAATACGTTTGCATTTCAAGATGGCACATAACTAGAATATAATCGTCATTATATTCAATTTGAACGACCCTCTCCATTTCAGCGACCTTTCGATCGGGCGAACATATGCAGAGACCGCCGATGTGTCTGGCAGCTGGCTGCCAGTTGTAGTTATTAGCTCACGTCTGCGAGCAGACAACGACATTGATGGCCAACCTACCGTATTACTAAAGTTCGCGTATAAATACGAAAACGTGTACATACGATGAATGTTCGCGTATAAATACGATGAATTTCGCCACGTTTTTTTCCCCAGCCCAATTCATTTAGCTAAACACGCATACCGTGTAATACTCTATACGTACGTATGTAAAAGAGGCTAGCTGATTACTCTTGATCCTAGCCGAATTGTTTAATACTAACCGTTTACACCAACAGAAAGGATCCGAATTCCTGCGTCAGAGGCTGTCGCTTGACATTCAACCAGGAAATGCAGCATCTGTTCGGGGCACTTTGTTAAACTGGGCGAATCCAGAGTTAGAGAACCCGTAACATTATTCACTCGAAAGTGCTAACGTAACAAATACATATCAACAAAGGCCACTAATTTGATACTTAACTATGTGAAAGAGCGCAATCGCTCGCTATTCACATGACTGCGTCGACACTTAACAATGTGTGTTGTATATATATATATATATATATATACACGTGAGTAGCTATATACTAACTAAGTATATACTAACCGAGTTTCTGTTGTTGTTTGTTCGTCACATCGCCAAGAAGTTCAAGCTCACGAGTTGAACTTCTTGGCAAAGTCGAGTTCCACTGGAAGAACGCGTATTGCAATGTACAGATTGGCTCTACCACTGACTGTACCAAACGTGTCAAGCTACCTCAGCGTCGCGCGGCTCGTTCAGCAAAGCTATCATGTGCTACAATAAAGATAAACATGTTCATATACGTAGAGACACTACAAATGAAGAGACGCAGGCCGATGCGGCTTTGAGGAATATGTATATATAAATATTTTATTCGCGTGAGAATTGTGTGTGTGTGTACACATATCACCTGTTTATATCAGGGACACATAACGCTGCAGTTTATATATATATATATATATATAGATAGATAGATAATACAAAGACATGTGACATCGCAACTTGACGTATGATTTATTTATACTTTACTCTTACAGGCGTGGTCAATACAATATGCGTTATTTATACTTTACTTTTACAGACGTGGTCAATACAATATGCGTGAGTGTATATATGTATGTATGTACAGCCTGTTACAGAATGTACATCGACTTTGGTTGAGCAGCGTTACTTTACATTACATCATGAGTTGTGGCTCTGCATTGGTAATCGGCGTGCATATGTGTTTATTGACATTCTGACAAATTCCGATAGAATGTATTGGAACGCAAACCACTAATTCGTGCGAGCTGCACTTACAATATGACAATTGTAATTGTCACATTGTGGCTTCAGATATAGGAGTTTATTGTGTAATTGTCACATTGTGGCTTCAGATATGGGAGTTTATTGGTTGGCAGTGGCTACAATAGATACTTGACCACGATACTGGTCGACGTGGCTTATGACATGGCTCTCGCTATGTCATTACTTTACGATTACGGCGAATACAATTTTCGGCCAACTCATTCATGTATTAGTCGATGAAAACGCTGCTTGTCTGCATGCGTTCTATCGTAACATATAGCTGGCACGTTTCCCACTGACGAATCGTTAGCCCATTAGAAGATGGCGACGCATCTCCAGCGCAAAAGGGACTTCGAAATAATCTCATCGTATCAAATTAGTCGCTATAAATTATTGGCATTATATATATATATATATATATATATATATATATATATATATATATATATATATATATATATATATATATATATATATATTATATATATATATATATATATATGTGTAAACCCGTCCAGCCATATATATTGTATATATATGAATATTGAGTATATACATAGGTTTTGTATCCCTCTTGTTTACGTTCACATGACTTCTTCGAGCAGATAGCTGGCATAAAAGTTGTCATTATTTCATCTACCCCAAACATGCACATGCGAACTACACTATTTATAAATATTGTTAAAAGGAGGATGTAATAGCAAATACTGCCTATATTAAAACCGGGTTCATTATTTACGGGGAAGGGCCGGGTCACCATATATATATATATATATATATGTATATATATATAATA
Source organism: Dermanyssus gallinae (assembly GCA_003439945.1). Taxonomy (NCBI): domain Eukaryota; kingdom Metazoa; phylum Arthropoda; class Arachnida; order Mesostigmata; family Dermanyssidae; genus Dermanyssus; species Dermanyssus gallinae. Next base: position 29,687 of record QVRM01005462.1, on the reverse strand, counting down.
TACATATAATAATATATAATATATACATATTATATATATATATTATATGTTATATTATATTATTATTATTATATATATATCATATCTTTCCTATTTATACTCCTATTTAAACCGGGCTTCGTTATTGTTCGTTCACATCGCCTAGATTGTTTCAATATAGATATGGTGTGTGTTTTTAGTGTACATTCTGTCTATTTTGCATCATGGAACAGTGTGAAGTTGAAGCGAATAGCGGGACGGAGTGCACTGGAAGAGTGCGCAATGAGCAATGTACACAGTTTGACCAAACGTCGCCTCAACGTGAGGCAATTCGTTGCTACGTGTCCAGCGAAGCTACCATGCGCATCACAAAAATCACATATACATGTACACATGTCGTCGTCGTTTTGTTGTTGTTGTTGTTGCTGTTGGCTTTTGTGATTGCGGGTATTATTGGTTTGTTGGTTTCTGCTATTTTTGTAGTGGCTGGTCTTGCTACCACCAGCTATACGACTACATCGCCTACCAGCACTAAACGATGACTGTGACATTTACAACGATGTGCGCTGTTAATTGTATTGGCCTCTGTTCTTCTGGCGCTTTTCCCGTCGATTTGGTTTCCCCCCCCCCCCTCGCGTGCAAGAACTACGATAGCGTGCATAGGTGGCCAGGCTGATAGACATATTGACAATTAGGCAAAATACAAATGTATGTATATATATAATATATATATATATATATAATAATATATATATACTATATAGTATTATATATACTCTAATATATATATCTCTATATATATCTATATATCTCTATTATCTATTATATACTATACTATAGGTGTGGAGGCAATCAATAGTGCGGTTTGTCTGTAACTTTCGCGTCGAAACAAAAAGCGAAACGGATTATGAACGGCCAGGCTGAGACTCGACAGGCCGAGGGTCGAGCATCCGACCTCGTCAGCATGGCCCCTTGCACTGCTACTGCTGTCACCGGCATCACTACTATCGGCTGATTGTGCTTCTGGTCTGTTATACGGCGATAATCTTGCTCTCGTCGACCTCACACGAATGAAGAGTGTGTCATCGCGGAGGTAGGTGGCATTTCTTGAGCATTTCGTGGGAGACGAAGCGCGGAAAGCCGAATCCGAGCGCGTCGGGCTCCTTTGAGGGACGCTGGGAAGTTCTTTCCACGTCGGGTCGGGCACGAACGACTCGACGATGTGGCACGCCTGAAACACGCGCATCAATGATTATTATTATTCTTGTTGTTGTTGTTGTTGTTGTTGTTGTTGTTGTTGTTGTTGTTGTTGTTGTTGTTATTATTGTTATTATTATTATTATTATTATTATTATTATTATTATTATTATTATTATTATTATTATTATTATTATTATTATTATCATTATCATTATTATTATTTAAGCTATGTTAAGTTTGCAGTTCATTCGGGGGTTGGTCACGGCGCATGTAGCTTTGTATTGCTCGTGGAAACAAATATAATTATTGTATATATTCAATTCAATTTCAATTCAGACGTGGTTTATTCACGGAACTGCATACATTTACATGCTTAAGTTCTCGTTAGGAAAAGTGGTACAAGGGTTTGGGAATAAAAGGAGAAAAAGAAGAAGATAAAGCAGCAGATAATACCTGTACCATATTATTGGCGATACTAACATACAAGGCAAAGGAGCACACTGAGCTATAACTTCATAAACATTATAACTCGAAATGACAAGTGAAAACTAAGAAATTAGATCATCGCCCTCAGTAGATTCCCTTTCTCCGTCATGTATTCCTATTTAAAAGTCATATTTTGACGTCTCAGGTGAAGCAGGTCAGGGACTTCGTATATATATATATATATATATATATATATATATACGCTGACTGCAGAGATCGAGGTCCACACGGTCTGTACCTTGTCAGGATTGAGAGGCTGGTCGAGCAGGGTGAACGAGACGGTAAGTGAGAACGGCCATCGAAGTAACGAGTCAAAATCACCTGAAATGGATTCGCACTGTATTGTCATTTGTGCGGCCACCTTCTATTTAGGCAATAACTAACGTGGTCCCCTCCTTATTACTGCAACACTAACAAATATATCAACAACAATAACACTCTATAGCCTGATTATTTTAATTTTTTTTACAAGCCAATTTTATCTTGTTATTGATTCCGGTGAACGTGTGTTGTAGCAGTCACGATTCTAATTCGTTCAAAGCAGGTATCCATCAACTTAGCGCCACTCTGCAGCTGGCGTTTCCCTAGGCAGCAAAGGGCATTTCCCCAATGAATATTGAAGTCAAGGCAATAAGTTGTTAAGTTAAGTCAAAACGTAAGGGTTGACAGCGGTAAATCTTTAAGAGATTGTAGATCGTCCACGTCAACGGAAACGTCGGCTCCACACTTAAGTGAGTTTTACTGATAACATGTTCAATGCCCATGACTTCATAACTTCAGATTTGCAAGTCTGGATGCCGGAAAGAAGAAGCTATGAAGGGAAGGGTGGCTCTGGTGGGCGCCCATGAGATAGGGGGGGATAACTTCAGAATGATGAAAGGGTGGCTCCGGTGGGCGCCCATGAGATAGGGGGGATAACATGAGAATAAAGAAAGGGTGGCTCCGGTGGGCGCCCATGAGATAGGGGGGATAACATGAGAATGAAGAAAGGGTGGCTCCGGTGGGCGCCCATGAGATAGGGGGGATAACATGAGAATGAAGAAAGGGTGGCTCCGGTGGGCGCTCATGACAGCCGATTAGCGGTTACATGTTTTTGGGAGGAGTTCCATGCCGCGAGATAAGCGAAAGTCTTACCGTTGGATTTACTTCTCGACCGTACTTGTGCTGCGACTCAGGCGACGGTTGTCCTCATGGAGCGTTCTCGTTAACTATGTGTTTTCCTGTGAGTATATTCTACAGTTTTTCATTACGTGGTAGTGACAATTTATGTGTTCTTACCTGGTAGTATTTTGATATACACCGATAGATGGCTTCCTTCACCAGACCCGTTGCCGTTAAGGAAAAGGCTTGCTTGTAGTTTGTAGCCGTGAGCGGATGTTAGGAAAGGCGGAGAACACACTTCATATCTAAACCGGTCCATTACACACAAACACACACAGACAGTATATACACACATAGTTAATACGCAATGCTCATAATAGGCCTTCATAGGGTACACACTTAGTTAACGCCTACAATGTATGATGTATGATTGGTCACACGTTCATAATGTGCGTGGCTAATGGGTTTATTGTAATGGTCCTGGAGAAAACAGGCATATATGCAGGTATGCATGTGTATACGTGATATAGGACGATATATCTTTTGCATTTCATATATGTTAAGTCGTCAATTTTTTGCTTGAGTGAATGTAGATCTCTTACGCAGCCACATACACGACGCAACCTATACTACCAATTGATGATGAATAAACAATTCAACTAATTTAATTATATGATATCATGTTCAAGCGCGACCAGAAACCATCGCCTCAAGATAATTAAATGCTCCTTCCTTACCCTTCTTTCACTTTGGCATCGCTGAGCTTCGACGAAAAATCGGCGATTTTCCATAGCATTGTCCCTGTCGTGTTTAAAGTGAGATTGTGGAGCGCGAGACCTAGATACATAAAAGAAACACAAAATATTACGTTTAGCATTTGTATAGAATGAGCGCTTTACACGAACAAAAATAACGAAGGACAAACTAGCGGCGCTTTTCGCCAAGACGCGCGTTATAGGGATACCATTTTGCTTGAGGATTTTAAGGGAAGCAAGGACAAAACCACATGGGGGCAGTATGTTTTAGCCTGACAGCCTGATTTCGGCATCGCAACGAGTATTAAACCTGTAATGTTAGAACGTCTAGAAAAACTACGCCAGGTGTTTCTGCGTATGTAAACGTATGTGTTTATTTTTAAAGATATACCTAAAAACACCCATAACAAGTCATGCATGTCGAGCTGTTTGGTAATTTTTACCTGCCAAGGTGTGGAGATATGAAACTATCGTATGACACTTTAGCAATGCTCATTAGGCAGGAGCTATATAGAGCTAGCCCCATACCTTAATGCTGATATCTGGGCCTGTTGCCGAGAGACAATCTGACAGGTGAGAGCAAGATGACTCCGAGACGAGTTTTCCAAATGCTGGTCCAAAGCTGCCGAGCTTCCCTATAGGAAAGAGGTTAGGTAATATGCTAATAATTAGTTGCTTGATTATCAGGCGCAAATGCAGTTTGTTCAAATGTGATACAACGTTGCTTTCTTTCTTTATATATATATATATATATATATATCGTTGTCGATCACCTGTTACTAAATTGGGTCATTTGCTGACCACCATACGTAGCCCGCATGGCGTAACGATCTTTATACCTTTTTAACATAATGATCGGATTAAATTTTATAGGCAGAATCCATGCATATAAATATTTGTTTTCTCTTTAAGGAATGTTGATTCACAAGCGTGATGTAAAAATATGTGAAGTAACAAGCGGCTACTAAAAAATCTAAGCTATAGCATAAAATGTTTATTAGACATTAATAATTTTTTCGAGACCTTTCATGGTTTATGAACACCCCGGTTAGGTAAATATACACGTATGCATACAGTCCCTGTGAGGGCACATGAATGTACAATATACGTGTATAATTTACCCACATGTAGTGTATAGTCTCACTGCACGTACACGTGCAAGTCACGTTTTAACAATCTATTCCATTTATGTTTACCACTGTACTACGTACTACACTGTACTTAGTAGTGGTAACTATTCTACACGTCACATCAATATAATGTATGCTTTTGACCTAACGGTCCTGATACGAATAGTTCCAAAGCAATTAATGCCTCTTAATCATTGATCAATGTACCTTAAATTTGCAGCCAATGTCTTTGAAGACGCAGCTCAGCAGGGGCGGTTGATTGCTGGGAGTCTGAATCTGCTGCTGCTTGTCGGGGTTACTCGCATGGGTAACGACGGTCGGAAGCTTAGTAGTGAAATGTCTTACGGGAACCGCTTCGACATGCTGAATTTGTTGCCGCTGATGCGTGCTGATTATGTGGCCATTTTCCTTATGATTATGATTATTATGATGATGGTGATGGTGTTGTTGTTGTTGTTGCTGTAACTGTTCTTCTTGTTGCTGCTGTTGTTGTTGTTGTTGTTGTTGCTGTTTGTGGGCGTCATGTAGCAATGGGTGATCCGCGACAAATGGCGGACATGCGAGGATATGTTTCTGAAAACGAGCGAGAGTCGAGCAAAGCAATGCATCCTCCATTGAAAACACACACTTATACGTACGGCTATCATATATCGAGTTGAGTAATCGTAATCGTAAGAATTTTGTTTGGTCTTGAATTTTTGTTTTACTTCCCTTTGTACAACCCTTCCCGTGTTGTCAACATGGCTGACACAAGGGTTTCCACTGCCAAAATGTGTTGCGCGCGCAGGGCAGATCAACAACGACGGCGCACGTACGTCTACTCGCATTTATACGATGTGCGCTTATGCTATGCCTTTCGTGTATTCTTTTATTGATCAGCGACAAGCGAAAAAAAAGTTCTGTTCTGCGTTATTCTATTCGATATCTAGACAATTTCGTTCTCTTATCTGACTTTCCGCCATACTAGACTACTACGTGGCCAAACCAAAGAGCTCGTTGTCCACCGGACATGGTTAGCAGCAATGGACCTATTTTGACAACAACCCGCCAGTTTGTCCTAACGCTGGACTTCCGCTGATATATTGATGCAAAACGTTACAAGCGGTTACACACGCCCCTACATGTGTGTGTGTGTGTATATATATTTATAAGTATATATATATATATATATATATATATATATATATATATATATATATATATATATATATTTATAAATATATATATATATATATATATATATATATAGTGTAACAGGTACCTTGAGCGTGTCGAAGATAAAGTCGTATCCGCAGAATGGGCAAGGAACGAGTCGGTTGACGCACTCCGATCGGAGATGCTCGCCGGCCAGCTTGCGCGGGATACGCATTCCACATTTGCTCTCGCAGTAGACCGGCTCATACGGACAACAGCTCCGGCCGCCGATTACGTACGACTATACGCCAGCACGGACGGTAGTCATTGCAATTGGTGATGATGATGATGATGATGATGATGATGATAATGATCACAAACATGGAAATGAAACAAAATGAGACATCATCTATTAGACACGAACGCATGTTTTCGTATTGGAATGAGTGTGACAACGGATATCAATTCTATATACAGTTCTAAACACATCTATATACATGCCGATATGCATATCCTTTTTTATGGGACCGTTTTCTCCGGACGGCATAATTTATTTAAATTCAGTAATACCGCATTGAGCTTGAAATTTCCATAATTACACAATTCAAACAATTGTAACAATTCAGGGCGTTTTTCAGAAAAGGCTATTGCCCGTTTATAAATATATATATATATATATATATATATATATATATATATATATATATATATATATATATATATATATATATATATATTCTTAATATTCTTCGATTAGATTCTTAATAAATATAGCTGTTATATATATATATATATATATATGGATCTCGTCTGGATCTCGACATACAACGTGGAAACGCGGCCTCCGTTCGGGGCACACTTCTGAAGTGGTCTCGGCCTAGCTTAGACGAGGCGGACACGTGATAGTCATAATACATACCCGCTAGGCACATTGGCTTAGCTAACCTCTTGTAATATGTGTCCCACAAACATAACGTAATATACGAAAAATAAATATGAGTAAATATATAAAGTGTGTTGCAAAAAATTAGCAACTCATGTTTTTTTTGCGATAATTTCGGCTTGGTTTATTTGAATGGCTTGAAATTTTAAGCGCATGATGCACATGATGAAACATGAGTATAGTGTTGATTTCATTGCAATCTCAACATCGGTTCATACAAAAAATAAAAAGTGTGAAATAACAGTGTTGCAAAATATTAGCAACAATAACATGCTAACAACGCAGCTCTTGTTTGTAAAGGATAGTCGATACTACAGCTGATATTCGATCCCAGGGATTAAATGTCAGGAATATTGTCTAAATCAATCGTTATATAGCTGCAAAATATTCTACAGCTTAGTCGTTGTTCCGAACTAACGACGAATCTTATGTTTAAACCATGGGTCGTACAAAGGATCTTTCGGATAACGAAAAGACAAGAATTGAGGCATATGCTGAGCTCGGTCATACAGTAACTGCTATAGCAACCAGATTAGGACGGCATAAGAGCACCATCAGCAGGTTCTTACACCCTGGAGTGAACCAAAGGTGCAGATCTAACAGTGGGCGTAAGCCAGTTTTGACTATTCGAAATCGGCGAAGGATCATACAGTTGGCTACTCATGACCAAATGTCTTCTTCCAGGATCAGGACTACTTTGGGAGTGCCAGTGCACTGATCCACAGTGTACCGAGTGTTAAGTTCTGACAAAAACGTGCGATACGCGAAAAGGAAGCTTATGCCGCGACTGCAACCGAAGCACATTGTCGCACGGCGTGAATTTTCGCATAGATACCAAACTTGGGATAACGAGTGAAAAACATCGTCTTCTCGGATGAAAAGAAATTTAATCTCGATGGCTCTGACGGCTGTCAGTACTATTGGCACGACTTACGGAAGGAACCTAAATGGTTCTCGAAACGTGTGGCCGGTGGTGGCTCTGTGAAATATTGGGGCGCGTTTGGATATAATGGAAGTCTGATCGAGTCGAGAATCTGGGCCGAAAGAATTCTGACATGTACCAGCGCATTGTCGGTTCCCAGTTAGAGGCCCACTTCAGAAGAATTGGGGGACCTGACGCAGTTTTTCAACAAGACAACGCCACGTTTCATACCTCGGCTAGCACTATAGCCTTTTTTCAAGAACAAGGAGTGCCACTTTTTGACTGGCCGGCATTAAGTCCAGACCTGAATCCTATTGAAAATCTTTGGGGACATTTGGTAAAGCAGATTTACGCAAATGGTCGACAATATAGTTATTTGTCGGACCTCAAAGAAGCTGTCCAGCAAGCATGGACTAATATTCCACTTTCGTACTTACAACAGCTCATTAACTCCATGAAAGACCGAGTTTACGATTTGATTCAGAAAAAGGGGCGAAAAACCCGTTTATGGAATAAAATATGTAGTTTCAAATGGTCATACAGCCCTGCTAAGAATCGAATACGCTGTAAGGCGCTATTGTTGCTAATATTTTGCAACATTGTTTTTTCACACTTTTTATTTTTTGTATGAACCGATGTTGAGATTGCAATGAAATCAACACTATACTCATGTTTCGTCATGTACATCATGCGCTTAAAATTTCAAGCCATTCAAATAAACCAAGCCGAAATTATCACAAAAAACATGAGTTGCTAATTTTTTGCAACACACTTTATATATATATATATATATATATATATATATGTATAGAAAAAAATGTATGTGTATACATATATAAATTTATGTATATATATATATATATATATGCCATCTATGTATCTCTCGCTCTCAGTCAACGCAGGATTAGAGGCTTTGTGGCGATTCAACGAAGAGCATTTAGGCGTATGTACGCCTGCCTATCTTCCTTTTTTTTGTCAGGTTGCCATTGATCCCATCTTCATTCCCAATCACCTCTTTCTATTCGGCCTCGCCCAAACTCTCCCAAAGTCTTCCCCCGACCCATCGTCATGTGGTCGGCTGATTTTCTTATGTGTGGTGTGGTGGTGGTGGTGGTAAGGCCAGGTTTCGGCGAGCATTGCGCTTCGCCGTTAAGCTATGGTCGCGGTAGCCTCTCCCGGCCATTGCGGTGAGCTGTTTCGGTAGATTCGTTATGTGTCCCGTGGCGTATTCCCTTCCTCCCTTCCTCCCATCCTCCCTGCCTGCCTGCGTGCTTCCCTCTCTGGCATGGCCATTGTTGTTAGCGGTTGCTATGTGTCGTCTTTTCTTGTCGTTCGTTCGCCGGCTGGCTGGCTGGCTCGAGCGGCTTTTCGAGCGGCGTTCCCGCGGTCGTGGTGCGCGCCAAAACACCAACAGACAGCCGCGAGCAAATGGCGTGCGCGTTCCACGCGGGGCAACCTGGCTGAGGCTGTTCCATGCACACGGGACATCGCGGCGTCATCGCGTAATGGACGCGGTCGTCCCATCAGTCGCGTTTTACCACTACTTCTACTACTACGACTTACTAACGTCGCCGCCGCCGCCGCCGGCGCCGCTACCACCATCACTGATGCCGTGCCAGCGCTCCCATAGCTACTTAGGAACGGCTTCGCGCGCTCGCCCTCGACCTCAAAGGTCAAAGCTGGCCGGGGGAGGCGGGGGGGGGGGGAGTGAAGGTCGCCCCGACTTCGACTCGGTCAGCCCTCGTGTTGGTTGGTTCTCGGGGAGACGTAGTTCGTCTTCGTAGTCGGCCCCCCGTAGTACTAGTAGTAGCAGCAGTAGCAGCACATATTGTCGTGATAGTTAGTCAGCTGTCGTAAACTTTTAACGGTAACTAGCAGTAAGTAGTCACTTGTAAGGATCTGCTGTTCTTGTTGCTGTTGCTGCTGCTGCTGTTGTTGCTGCTGCTGCTTGTTGTTGTTGTTGTTGCTGTTGTTGTTGTTATTGCTGTTGTTTTTGTGGTCGATTCAGCACTGACGAAATCTCTCGCTTGGTGAAGCGCTTAGCCAGCCCCTGATGTGTTCCCTGTGTGTGAGACTCCCTGTGCTCCAGCTACAATAGCAGCGACTACACCCTCTACGGCAGGTTGTAGACCAACAACCACAGCAACAACAACAACAACAACAATACCAACAACAGCAAGCTGCCGACGACGATCGTGCAACCAACAACAAAACCCCGTCTCACTTAAATTCATTTAGTCTACATGCATCGCTATCGACCATTTGGCTAGCCTCATCGGCATCCCGTATTCCGAACGTGGTTCCCCAGAGGACACACTTTGACCATCCTTTCTTCCCCCCCCCCCCCGTAATGAATTCCGTCTTCGTACGTTTAAACAATTAAATGTATTTCCTTGGCGTCTTTCATGCTGCTGCATTTCGCACGCACTACTTCGACACATATTAACAAAACCAGCATAACTCTGTACAATACAGAGTACCCGCGTGTAGAACGATAGCCAGAAGAAAAGTGAATTCAGAGGCTAGCATCTCCAAGAGCATGCCTTCTCATTTTCCGAGCCAAGGAACCGTTATTAATTATATTGAACTCTTTGTACGACCTTCTATAGCTGCTATAATTGAGTCGATTAAAGTTAAAAATATTTAATAATAATATTAACGTGTAAAATTGTGGGTAAAGAGCAGCCGTGCAACGTCTCGGATAGAAGATTTGTGTGAAAACACTTCTTAGTTCTCTATGCACTTAGTAACAATCTGCAGTATTTGCTATACTTGAGTAAGGTATATATATATATATATAGGTTAGCAGCGTTGTAAACATGAGGTATTTATTATCTTTATTAACTATATGTTAGCCGTACGGCTCTCTGCGTTTGAGTAATGAGCATAGCATTATATATGTATATATATATATATATATACTTCATGGTATGTCAAATATGGCCAACAAGTATTGCGGCGGCGGCGGCTGAACTAGACATTCGTAGCGGATGGACAAAACACAAATCAAAGACGTAAGACGCGTCGACGCTCTGATGTTGTTGTTGTTGTTGTTGTTGTTGTGATAAGCGCAAGCGCTAAACACAAGCGAACATTAGATACCATTGTTATTGCGCCTTTGTTTATTCCGCGGGCGTTGCCGCTACCGTCGTCGTCGTCGTTCAGCAAGCAAACCTTCATCATCGGTTACGTACTACGATATAATGAGCTAAAACATTAGAAAACGAGAGACTGAGCGGAGCGGCCGTACAGACCGACAGATAGATAGACACACAGACAGACAGACAGACAGGGAGCTGGAGAAGAAATGTTAGCAACGTTCTCCGGCAGCTACTGTGTATCATGACCTGTGTGCAGCAGACTAATTCTACTGCTGCTGCTCCTACCGGCGCTCCCACTGCTTATTACTGGACACGCATGATGAACAATAGCAACAACAGCAGCAGCAAAAACAACAACAGCAATTGTAACAGCAGCAGCAACAACAACAGCAATAGCAATAGTAACAGCAACAACAACAACAGCCGCAGCAGCAGCAACAACAACAACAACAACAGTAACAACAACAAGAACAACAGCAGCAGCCGCAACAACAGCAGCAGCCGCAACAACAACAACTACAGAACAATGCAATCCGAATCATATACGTAGTAATAGTGAGAATAATGATCATCCTGATAATAACAGACTACGAACTGGTACGAACTGGCCAGCAGCTAACAAAGGTCCTCACTGCCAGCGTCGTCGTTGTCGTCGTCGTCGTCACCACAACCACAAGAACCACCACTACTACATCATCCTGTAGCAGCAGCAGCAGCAGCAGCAACGCCATCATCCCCACGACCGCAGCTCATCCACCATCATGGCCCACGACCGTAAGCCCACGACCGTAGCACATCACCATCATCCCTACGACGACCGCAGCACATCCACCATTCGTCCACCGTCATCAGACGTCAGACGTGAAATCAGTCCGAGGCAAGTTTACAAAAGCGCATACACACACACACACATACAGCACGCAGTCAGACGTGACCACCAGAGGGCAAAGACAGAAGAAAGAAGCGAATTACAGCAGCGGCCAGCAGCGGAAGGAGAGCCAAAGCCGTACAAACGGGCGAAATGTTCGCGCACGAGGCTCAAGGCTCAACAAGGCGCTGAAGAAGACCGCCGCCTTCTTCAGTTCAGTTCAGTTAAGACAGGCTCAGGCAGATAGATAGATAGACAGACAAAACAGCTAGTAAACTAGCTAGTCAAGCTGAGTCAACCAGACGACATTAGCAAGCAACGCATGCTCTTCTGCGCTGGCACCGCAGGCCGCAGCTGCAGCGGCAGCACGTCTCCTGACAGCAATTACATGTCAAGGCTAATTGAGTTGACTCCTGATGATGTTGCCTAATGCTGAATTCTGGATGGCTGGATGAATGGCCGCCGTATCTGCGTGGATGCGGAGGAGCGGGATTTGGGCTTCGGACTTTCACTTTGGGACGCTCTCCTCGACCACCGGCCGCCTGTTTTGGTGGACAGGTGGACAGGAAAGACACCGGGGTGGTGGTGCCGACATCACCCTTGATGACTGACTAAGCACAGTGTTGGCGCTGCAGTGACTTTTGCGACCTCGGCAGTGTGTGACAACCGCAACCAACCCGCTGTCGTGTCTCTGTCAGGTGTCGACCGTACCCCGGTACCCCCGCACCCCGCAGGGGCAGTCGACCTGGCTTGTCTTGTCTTATCCCCACCCTCCACCCTCACGACGTACCGCAACCAGCCGCAATAAGTTAAGCCGGGTTGAACTGTTGCGGCATCGATTCGATTGACGCGCCGAAAACGCCAGCCGTCAAAATGACACACTGAACTTTGTCATGAGGCAACATGAAGCGAGTGAGCAATCGTGGAAGAACAGGAGAAGTGGGAGGAGGGTGGGGAAATTAACACTAGAAAATGGCTACAGAATATCAAACTTCCATGACGGGAGGCGGCGGCGGCGGCGACGACGACAACAACAACATCATCAACAACAATAACCAGCCGCAGTAGCAACAATGGCGACATTAACCAACAACAGCAGCAATAACGATAACAACAGGAGCAGCAACCTCGGCAACAACAGCAAACGCTAATATACAAAGTCGTGTGATGCTGCTTCACCTTGACTCACTTGTGAGTGCTTCTTTATGCAGCTAAACGCTTCAGCTAACGACTAGTTATTATTGTGGTTCTGATTGCCGTCGCCGAAGATATGTTTCCGCTGTGTGCCGTCACGTATTACGGCTGGCTCATCAGCGTTGACCACAATTCTTTGATGACAACTTTCATACATACATACATACAGCACTTATTCTATTCACTATTGTCTGTATTTCACCATATATCATCATCATTGAGTATACTACTACATTGTTGCTATTAATTATTATCATTAATTAACAACAGCGACAACAGGGATGACAACAACAGCGACAACAACAACAACAACAACATCGACAGCGACGACAACAACGACAACAACAACAACAATGGCCACTAGACTTAGCTCAAATCGTTCATCATCAGCTGTGATTAGAGCTAATTAGCTGCAGCTGTTAACTGGCTTGCGCGTCATGGCGCCAATGCAGATGGTCAACCAAGATCACCGAAGAACGTCGGATGACAATGAACGCTGCTGAACGCTGGATACGTACATGCAGAAGGCTGCTATAGGGTGCCAGCAAACGAAGCTTCGTCAATACTACGACGACAGTCATCTGATGAAAGCCGATTAATGAAGCGCATACGGTTCCATCCAATGATGTCTGCTGCCCGTCAGCTGGCCAACAACTTCTCACTCGTCTACCTTACTGCCTCTACTGGCTAGATATGTATATCTTATTATTATTATTAGTAGTAGTAGTACACTGGCAAACATGACTGCGCATGCCGCATGCAGTGTTGTAATACAGCGAAACGTTTATCAGAGAAAACCGAGAACGTTTCTGCTTTCCGGCAATGTGAAACTAAACGAACAACTAACCATTTATCTGGCTGCGAAGTATGCATGTGTATGTGTATATGTGTAGGCGTTTGTTGTGTCAAGGAAATTCCGTGGGAATCAAGGGAAAGATCGTCGCGAACTTCATAAACGCTGCTCCCGGAGTAGTTGGCACGAAAACTGGCCAATTAGTAGCATACAGTGTAGTCTTATGAAGTGCGTTTGCCTGTTCGAGTATTAGAATAGCAGTGAGGCATTTTGTGGCAATGGCTGTCATGCCGAGATCATCGTGGTGAGATTGGACGTAGCTGTACGCTGTTTAGCGAGGTTCAAAGGTCAAGGATATGACGATTCGATTGGGTTTCCGACTTGCCTACTTCTCCTACTTTTTTTTTATCATGAAGAATCATCAGCACCTGTTCACTGTGTTTTCTTTGCTGACTTCTTCCGTTGCGTATGCTGTTTGTTGTTGATTGCTTGACTAGACAACAAAGGTAATACACTAATTGGTTGTGGCTATACGTTTTCGCTCTTTGTGTGGCTGTTGTCGTCGTCGTCGTTGATGATCGGTTAACGAATTACTTTGAAAGGGTAATGGAATCTGATCTAAATAAGGAGCAGCTGGACAGTAGAGTGTCGTTAGTGATAGTAATTAGTTAGTTATAGCGGTAATAGTAACAGTGAGGACTTTCGTATAGATAGATCGATCCTAAAGAACAGATATAAATATAGCCTCATAAAAAAGACGTCTCTAATTCTAGATACTAGACATGCCAAGCCGAGCTGAAGTCAATACGTCCCTAGATACAAAAATATAAATGGGCAGTATCTAAAAGATTTTCGTAGGTAAGAGGCTGCAAAACGAAATTTACTAGAGGTTAAGGAAGGGTTGTCGTAAGTGGAGTGCCGTCACACTATTTAACGTAAAGTAAAGGCGCGTGCGTAATCTGTTTCCCCCTGTATAAAGAGTCATTAGAGCCCTTTGTTACTGATATTGGTAACAACAGATTTTTAAATTATTATCGTAGACAAGTCTGTGTAAAACCTGTGCCGCCTCTGCCGCTGCGGACGCTGTTAGTCTCATGCTCATACTCGTTACATGGTATTATGTCCGCAAATGCTGTTAGCGCACTGGTCAGACACATTTAGCAAAGCAGGCTGTTAACCTTTTCAGGCTTTGCAAACCACCCACCCAGTGTCAAGTGTGGCACACAGTTGCGGGTAGGCAATAAGTATATTTACGTTCGAGCGTAGTTTCAGCTTATAGTTATCTTCCGGTCAACGTCGCGTAGATCGTCGGGTAAAGAGATTGCGCCTAAATCTGTTGTATATATATATATATATATATATATATATGAACTACTGATTAACATTCTAAACCATTTATGTGCTTTCTTCTCACTATAATCCGTGGTTAGGAAGTACACAATCTGGCTTACGGTAATGCTCGTCACAAACACACACGGCTGAACGGGCACTTCTCTCCCCAGCAATTGGCTCTCCGGAGCCAGTTTTACAGCTTTCAGCATATGATGCACACAAAGCAGCGGACATTAAACGAAGCTTTCTGACCTCACTGGTTATTGTTTTACTGGTTTTGTTGATGTTGTTGTTGTTGTTTTTGCTGTTGTTGTTGTTGTTGTTGTTGCTGCTGCTATGCGTCTGGTGAGCAACAACAAGCCGCCTTGTCGTCCAGTAATCAATGCTGTGGTGCAGCCACAATTTGCAGGAGAGCTGCGAGTTGTTGTTGTTGTTGTTGTTGCTGGGCGATATGAATCATGTCATCATCCGACAACGTGGATAAGGAAGCCCGCTTATTACCCGTATTAGGTGTGACCTTCTAAGCCGATCGTCTAACTGCTCGGTGCTCTGTCGTTGACTTGCTGGTCGATCATGACTGGGTCACTCACTCATGCATCCATCCACTTGCTAACAACACGACGAAGACACCGTTTGCCACAAGACATTCGAAAGCATTGTCGAAGAACCGCACCACACCACACCGCATTTCGTAACCGAGACCCAACCATCCTGGCTAGGCAGGCCGGGCGGCGACCTCGATTGGGCAAAGAAACAAAACTAGAAAGAGCAGAGCGGTTAAAGGAGACGTCGCCGTGGTTTACGTCGACGACAGCAACAACACTAACGCTAAGAAGCAGTTTCGGTTCGCACGCAAAGTGAGTAGTAACTTTTTTTTTTTTTTAGCAAAGAAGCCAGTCCAGAAAACGTCTTCTGTCACGTCTGCTATAGCTGACGAATCGGACGAAGTGCGATCATAGGCACGCGAGAAAACGCCATAGCGAACGACCAATAACGGCCACAAGGTAAGTCGAAGCTTATTGACTTTCGTAATACGAGCGGGAACTGCTAACGTGATGATGTGTTTCATACCTCATCACCTCAACCATCTGTCGGCGTTATCGTCGTCGATTCGAGTCATGCAGCACAAGCCGCAACGTAATAGCATGGACGTTACGCAGAGGAACAGTGCGAAGGTCAGAATGATATATATATATATGTATATTTTATATATATATATATATTGATTGATTGCCTCCTTCCCGCAGGACATAAGCTGCCGGTAAGATCGTAAGGTGAGGTCGTAATATATATATATATATGGTGGGTGGACTGGAATGTTTCGACGTAAAAACCAATCTAAAGATTTAACGAGCTAACTGATTTTCATCCATGAGGTTGTAGGCCTCCATTGTAAGCCACAACCTTCCTAATCTGTAAACCAGTTTTATGCATCTCGAGAGTGTTTAGCTGCGTCTGATGAAGTGAAGTTCTTTCCCTGTACTTAGTTCATCAGTAATGCCTAAATTGTCGGAACGGAACTAAGTGAACCAATTGTAGTTTTTACAGCAGTAAGGCCTCTTTTGAACTTGAAATAGCTGCCGACCGTAACTGGAAATTTTCGTGCTGCCCCTTTCGACAGAATTCATAGAGTAACAATAACGAATACGATTACGAAGCTCTCGAAAATTCTACAGTCGTTCGCGCTTAAACATAGCAGACCTGCGTGGCGGGGCATTTGACAAACACATATAAGGATTCTAATTAGTCTCTGTCCAACCTCATATATATATGTATATATATATACATATATATATTATATATATACATATATATATGTATATATACATATATATATATATATATATATATATATATATATATATATATATATATATATCTATATAATAAGGTATTGATGCTGCCGTAAAAGCTGTGACTTGTTCGTCCCTGCCAAAAAGTTGGACTTACTTTAAACAGTCCCATTGAGGGTTGCTATTTAAATTCTGAACGAAATGTTTTACTCGGCACCACGACATTCACAAACGTGAATCTTTTCGTTAACGTATTCATCATTGTTTGCAGGCAAGCGAAATGATTAGTCGCTCGCTTAACCTGCTTTGACGTATTGTCGTTGTTGCGGTGACCTTGTTGCGCCCTGCAACGCTAACTAAATGAGCTGATAACTAAGTCGAAGGGACAAACAAGCCAAGTTAAAGCGACATACAATATTCGTCAGCACGACAATTCGACCGAGGTAGCCTGCTACTTTAATGTCGCGGGATCAATTCCGAAGGCAAATTCCACAAAAAATGGTTTGTGGTGCACATTGTGGAAGATTTGTTCCTCATGTGGTTAACCAAATGGTTAAAACAAAGCTACGTTTATTATAGAATATTTTAATCGTTTAATTTGTGCTAAATATGTTGTGTCATCACCTGTGTCCTGTGACCCCCTCATCACCACCATCTCTGCATCTGATAGGCCAGGCCCACACAAAGGGAGCTTTTCTCTGTGAGGCAGATTTCGCGGTGAATCTTTTGGCCCCTGGAATCCCTGAGTCGTGTGAGTAATTCCTCGTTCAGACTTTGAAAGAAGTCGCTTGTCCCTGAACGGCATACTCGAGCGAACAGTTTCTGCAAGCACAGCCTAGACATATCTGGCGCCAATCTATTCTTTCCCGAATTCACTCCTATCCCATCAATCAGGGGTCCCATAAATCTGCCAGTGTTAAGCTACTTAAGCACCATGCAACAGAGGAAAGAAAAAAAGTCGCGACGACATTCGTTACGCGTTCATAAATCAGTGGCTTCGCCAGTAACGACAGTGGTTTGACAATCGTTCCGCCTTAGAAGCCCACCAAGTGCCGTGGCTAATTTTCTAAATAAATTGATTACGCCGGGAAACGAGCGGAAACAGCTTCTTCGGCGCACCGCAAGCTAACTTTCGCAAGCTTCCAAGTTAAGCAAGCGAAAAAAGCACGCATTTACACACGTGCGCACCCGTTTATGTATGCGCCGACTTCGCTCAGCGAGGAGTTGACGTGATAAAATGGTAGAAAGTACTGGTGAATTTAAAAAGCCAGATCTGCAGTAGTGTTTGCGCTATAGTTGAAATACGCATATCTAAGTAAATATGCAGATGGAGACAAGTTAACAAACAAAACCGCAGGCATGTGACGCGTTTCGCAAAGCGCCACAAGACAAAGATGCTTCTTTGTATTTGTACTAATTAACGAAATTGCACAAATGAAACAGTGCGGATGCTCTGACGTTTTTCACTTCTTAATGGGTTCAGGCGTCCTTCATAGCAAAGATTCGCTTTTCAGCTGATTAATGTCGGCATGAATATTAACGTGCATGAGCGTTAATTCTCACCTGCCAAATTTTAATATCAAATTTAATATAGTCCGTATGTGGCTTTATTGTGCATTCATCATATATATATATATATATATATATATATTCGAGCCGTGATTCGGTTACACATAGTGTATTTAACTTTTGTTGAGATGTGTATACATGTATATTTTGTATTTCTAATTAATTCACAGTCCTTGGAATAGAGTGGAGGTGACTTAAACGCAAAGAAGTTATGGAAGTCAAATCCATATACTGCATTCAGAATACTCTTTAAATATCCTTGAAGTGATGAACCCTATCTAGTGGTAGGGTCATCACTTCAAGGCCCCCGATGTATGTTTTTTTGCATTTCTCGCGTTGCTTATCAGGCGAAAATTATTTTGTCGCGTATTGGTCAGTCTGCCGGGCAAGAGCAACTAGCTGACCGAGCACTTGCTTGACCGCTGACCGCAAAATCGACGATTTATAAACTTGCTTAATTACCAGCGGTAGCCGAACAATGATTAAGTAGTAATTAACTTTCTGTCGCCGCTATCGATGCTAACTATGATCGGTTCACCCTAACAGCAACTCAGCAACAGAACGGCGGATGTTCATGGAGAAAATATGCTATTTAATAGTGGCGTCAAACAAGGACATTTTACCTTCATTCTCCTTTAGAAATAACAAACGTTGAACTGTTATCATGCGCTTTCAGTCATAGTACATGCAGTTGATGCATACACGCCTATATCTATGAATGGTGTAAGAAGGCACTCAATAATCATTACTCAAATGTTCTTATAATGAATATTAGTATTGTTATGCATTTCAAGGAATCGACTCTTTTAGCAATGTGTGCTATGTTCGTTGTGGGACATGCGTCGATCGTGTGGAGACTAGGTCGTTCAATTATATGGTTTATTAACACCCAGGTTGGGTAACATTATATACCTATACATCAGATACAACTAGTGCTTCCTTCACATCATTGGGTTTTCTCTCATCTTGCTAGTTCAGCTATTGACTGAACTGCTGGACATTCTGCTTCGTGTTCAATGAATCGTCGTAAACAAATTCTTCGTATGGAGGGAGAGAGAGATATCTTAGCGCAAACTCGGAAGGAAGACAATCATACCAAGGCTTATTGCTGTATAACGTTATGTCAGGAGCATATTTCTTCGGAGATGCTCTCATCTATTCATATCCCTCTCAACGAAATGTTGAATGATAGCACGATATGATAGTGAATAATAATAATAATAATTGAAAGCATGTGGAAGTACCTAAGGGGTGCCGATAAAGAAACAAGAGACGGGCACGACATAATACTGCAGCGGCAGATACAACCACGCGATTGCATCGGTGACAGCGACTACAAAACCACTGAGTTATGGCAATTAATTAGCTCAGCTAATAAATGGTAATTAAACGCTCGTTACTAACAATAATTACGTCGGTGGACCCATGCAATCAGAGCACGTAGGTGGGAACAGAATCCAGTTTTGTCCGACAAGCACACTCGAGCCGTATCCGCAAGTAAAACGCCAATGTAGTCAACAGACAATGTAGCAACTAATAATAATAAGAATCTTCTTCATGCTAGTAGGGGTAGTAAAACATGCTAGTACAAATATTGTAATAACAATGTCAATAATAAGAACAATTATTATTATCATCGTTACTCTAGTTACAGGCGAAGCAGCTGCGCGCGTCTCTTTCTCTCCGAACCGAAATCAACCCGCCAATGTGCAAGCAACACGAGCAGAAAAGGAAGAAGAGCCTCAGAAGGACAACTAAATAAATAAATGGCCAAAAACACACAGCAAAGTAATAATAATAATAATAATTACAGTGCAATGGGTGAAGGCATTTTAAGCGACCGTCATTTTCGAGTTAAGGTTGGTGACAAACTTAGTCGACCATATCCTGCAGTATCTGGTGTACCTCAAGGGGGATGTTTATCCCCCCTTCTATACACAATTTTTGTATTGGACATAAATAAGTACCTGCCACCGGCGGTCAAATATCTTGAATATGCTGATGACTTAAAACTTTATTATCCTATTTGCTCTAGTGACTCCCACGCTGTTCTGCAGACTGCCGTCGACGGCATTGCACGATGGTGTTTTGAAAACAACATGATTCTCTCACCCTCTAAATGCATTGTACTGAAAAATGGTGCACTTGACTTTGACTACAAAATTGACAACTGCATTTTACCGACCCTCTCTTATACCCGGGACTTAGGCATATATATTACGCCTGATCTTAACTTTAGCCTTCACATTACCAAGGTTGTGGAGACATCTCTGCGCACAATAAATACTATCTTTCGCTGTTTTATTTTAACGACTCCACATGTGTACATTCGCCTTTACAAATCTCTTGTTCTTCCTAAACTCACATATTGCTCCCCTGTCTGGGAGCCTTATCTGTCCAAATATAGGAAGTTGGTGAATGGCGTCCAAAACATGTTTCTAAGACGCCTGCGAATCAGGTGCCCCTACAGCGTGTTAGATGACGTTGTTCCAAGTATCGACACACTTTTCATGCAGTGCAGCTTATCTGTTCTACATCAATTACGAAAATGTGACTTGTTAGGACACTTTTTTGATGTACGCTCCAATAACCTAAGGAGTCAACGATCAATCACCTCAAAAGCCGTGGCCCGCGGAGAATTCGTGAACGGACTGTTTGCTTGGCGTATGGCCAAATGGGCCCATGATAATCCAAATAGTGCTCGCCTATTTGGTGATTAATTACGATTGTCTTACAGAAGTATGTATATTGATACCAACCCTTTTATGTGAAATAAAAGTGATGTTATGTTATGTTATAATAATAATAATAAAAACGCTCGAACGAAAGATGGAATCGAAAGAAGCCTAAGAAGTCATCGGCAACAACCGATGAAGCTGAGCGAGTCGAAATGTTTCAAACAACAACAGGGAACAATGATCCAAATTAACCGCCTCAGTCCGCCCGCGCAGTCACGCCACGTCTATGGCCCATTGACGGCACGGTACTGGTCTAAAATGGCCAGTTAACCGGCGACGTCAAGTCTAGCGGTGACAACATACCTGGCCAGTGACACCGAACTAACGACAACGTTAGTCAGAGTAACACTTGCCTGCCACAACAATGACACGACACCAATAGCAACAACTAGAACAACAACCACACTACGAACAGTAATAACAGCAACACGAATGAATACAACAACACAACAACAACAACAGCCGCCGCGCCTAACGTCGCCGCGACCCGGGCCAAGCGTGACGACTAGATTTTGTAGCGCAGGCCTAATAATTTTTGTACAAGGGTTCATAGTTAACATGTACAGACGTCACACTTACTAACATACTGAGTGTATAATATTTACAATATCGATTGTACTATTACTATTGAGTGAGTGTCGGGGACCACTCAACATCACCTCGGCGTTATAAACCACCCTCGTCGTGAACATTTCATTTCTTTCGAATTCAAGTACCTGAGCACCTTACAGCTTCCGTTCAGCTTTGTTTTTTCCTTCCGGGAATAGGTCGTCAGAGATTGTCAACAACCGCAACATCTTTTCGATCTCGCCTTTGATTTGTCTATATGTCGCCTTCGTCATGGTGAGAATTTACGTCGCGCTCTGAGCCGATGAAGGCACACCTTTTAGCGCAAGTTAAAAGGGCACTATGTGCACTTATAGATAAATATGGGCGCGTGTGTCTGGTGCTACATATGAAGTATGTCGTATGCGTTGATACAGGAAAAAACTCAGAGAAAAGAGCAAAGTGTTAATTATCTTGTTTCACCGGCTTCTATATCTTCTCCTTGCCGACCCTCGGACGTCTCTGGTGGCCCCATGTTATCACCTCACTCGCCCCTTGGCTCTTGAGGTCGTGGACGCCCCATGCTCGCGGTCTACATACGCAGGAATGGGTACATTGGTCGAGACGAATGAAAAATTCGTGAGGACTCGCGAAAGTGTTTGAATTGTTCTAGGTTCCAGGTTTCGTTTTAAAGGTGTTCTTCGATGCGCGATCCGTCACCTCAAGACGAAATGTCTGAATGAAATTGGTGGAAATTACGACAAAATCTAAAACATGCTTCAACTTTCAGAAGGAACAAAACGTCACATCTGTCATGTTATGTCACAGACATCTTGCCAGGTATAGCCTGTAGTGCCCGTGCGGCACAGACCACACGGCAGAGCAGATAACGCACAAGCCAGAACCCGTTGTTTGCTCGAGGCAGAAGACCACCGACATCGAAGAAGCACAATAGCGCGATAGTGCGATAACGCGCAAAGGTCATCACCACCTCGACACCACAAACTATTACTAACTATACTATGGCTAGCAGTTAGGCAGTTCATGAATGTGATGAAGATTCTGGTGAGGAAAGCTTGTGGTCAGTCGATGGATCTGACGCTGGTCGTATCGTGATGGTGACGAGGTTTCTTGATGGTAACGAGACCGTTAGTGGTGACGACGATCAACAACTATCATCACCACCATCAATGGTAATGATGGTGTTGATTTTCACTCAACATGAGCTTCACTTGTTCTTGGTGGTGATTTGCTGGTTAGTGTTGGTGGCAGTGACAAAGGCTGACGATGCAGTTGATGGACGATAACAAGATAAACGAGGCTGTCGATGTGTTTGTTGGTGAAGGCGTCGTTGGGGCCGACTGAGGGCTGAGGTGGTAATAGTAATAGTAGGAGTAGTACAGACTAATAATAGGAGCCGCAGCAGTAATAATTGTTGTTGTTGTTGTTGGTGGTGGTGGTGGTGGTGGTGTTGTTGTTGATAGAAACGATCGGCAAGTGGCATCCCGCCTCAGCGTGCCTCTGTATGCATCACACAATTCTTGGCTATGAGTAGCGTCGCCATCCTCATTGTAATTTTCGGTCGTCCATTCTCCGGCTCTTCGGTAACAACAGCGCCTGCCGAAGAGGCAGCATCGAAGTCGAACACAAGAAGAGAAGTCGTCATCCCGGTTGCAGAAGCCGTCAACGCCGGCAGCGGTAGCTGCACCAGAACACGAAGAAGACAACAGGTTTGGGTGCTTATGGTGGAGCAACCAGTCTCACGTCGACAAGACAAGGGGCATCTTCATCATAGTCTGTGTCGTGGCGGTGGTGGTGGTCGTTGTTGTTGGCGTAATAATCACAACAACAGGAACACTAACAACAATAACAACAACAACAATAACAATAACAACAACAACAACAGCAGCAACAGAAACACCAACAGCAACAACAATGTTCTCTCTGTTTGACGCTGCTCTGTGTTTCTCATCGCCTTGCGTCATGCGCCATGCGTCCCATTACCACCTGGTGACCCACCCGGGTGCTGAAATGATCACCCAGATATCGACACCTGACCGCGTCAGTCCAGTAATCGCACCTCGTTCACTGGTACTTCAGCCAAACCCCAACAACCGAACACTTCTCGTTATTTTGCCCCTGCTGCGACTCAGATGACCCGGCCTATTCACAGCGGGCCTCACAACTAACAGGATTTCTTCTGATATATATATATATATATATATATATATATATATATATATATATAATACACAGAGAGAGAGAGGGATAGAAATATGTGTGTATAGGCATGCCGATATAGGAGTATTTGCGTGCTTTTATGTTTTGTGTGTGTGTATTCGGTCGTTGTCACATTGGTCGTGCCGACGATGTGTTGTACCAATTATGGCGCTACGACGTACAGTTCGAGGCCAGAAGACGAGCTGACCCACCAAACTGCTCATTAAGATATACATATATATATATATATATATATATATATATATATATATATATATATACATATATACCTATATATAAATATATATAATATATATATGTCTCGAAGTTCGGCCAAATCCGGGCGTAAATGCAGCCCTAACAGTTACTAGTAGTCAATAGTGGCTGGGTGACCAACCATTTGAGTCTTCAGTCTTTCGGAAACGACGACGACTACGAAGTGTACGGGTACTGCTCGTCAGACTGGAGACAGAGGACTAAGGTGCCTAGATACGTAGATATTAGATCTTCGACTGCTCGAGCAGACATACAGACAAACAGACAGAAGGTCGAGAGCTTCATTTGCCCGTACGTATATGTGTACACTTTACTTTGCTCGTGTGTTTTGTGTCGCACACGTCGTCTTCATCGTTGTCACCGCATATGCCGCACCATCAGCGAGACTTTGCCCCGGCAGCAGAACTGGATGCCCGAATGGAGAACGTAATGCTCTTCCTCTCCCCTGCTAGCCAAACGAAGCGCAGACTTTCGTCCCTCATACGTCATGCTTTTCGTGTGCGTCTTACGTTTGCGTGCATGTATTTCTACGTATATATATATATATATATATATACAACACTGCATGTCGTGGTAGTAAGTAGCAAGCAATCACCTCACTAGCAAGACTGGCGCGGACCTCTTTAATTTGTTTATATAGTATCGTATATATATATATATATATATATATATATATATAGCCTAATATTTGACGTATGGGCACGCACAAGTGCACGAATTAGGTGCTCGGTCGTCACGCGTAGGACCGGGATGAGGCGCCGTCACACACAGCCATGCTTTACGTACTACAACTACTACTACTACTACTACTCCATGATGACTTAAGCACGACAAGCGACAGATCGATTAGCAAAAAGAGAGAGCGCGAGAGAGAGAGCCTTCAGGGCGCACTTCATCATCAGAAGGGCGCGCTCGCACGTCAAGTTCCTCCCGGCGGAGTTCATCATCATCACCATTGTCTTCATTGGGACGAAGGGAGGGAGGACATCTTGGTTTCTGTACGTGAAGTACCAATAGCATCGACGGCAACAACAGCCGTCGATGCTTCAACGTCAACATCAGCAGAAGAAGCAGTAACAGGCGTCGCTAGCTTTGGTTAGGAGTGTCTGTCTATCTGTCTGTCTGTGGCTAGAAGCGGGGGCGATTGTGACAATGTGTGCTGATGTCAAGTGTACTTCCTAGACTTGCTACAGTTCACCTCAGAGCAGCAGGGCGACAGTCCGCCGAGCTGGCTCGGTGAATGGCGGGGTGGTGGGTGCATTCGCAACGGGCGTCTTGCGACCGGTTGCGGGGGACACATATGCGGTACATACACGGTGTAGGTTCGATCTCTGCCATTGCACATCTGTATGGGATGGGGTACGTACGTCCGTCTTACGAACGCAATGCGGGAAGCCATTCCGTCGACGGTAAATGTTGGCTGAGTGTTGGCAGCCCGAAAACGTTTAGTTTGGGGGCCTGCAGGACAGCGGGACGACCGCCGCCGCCGCTGACAAAAGCAACTCAGCCGGATTCTCTTCAACATGGTGACGATCAGCAGCGACGACGACAGCAACAACAAGGGTGAGCGAAGTTCTCTATGAAGAAGACAATGACGGACAGCGACGAAGACAATATGAATCAAAGACCAACATCAACTAGCCTTTGGTTATGATGATGATGTGGTGGTGGTGGTGGTCTAAGGATGGCAGGAGTGAGCATCTAGTTAAAGCTAAAGCCCCATTATTTAGCAACTTTTTCGGCTTTGGATCGATGAGCCAGTGGGCCTTAGATGGGCTGCTAACAGCAATGTAGCTGAGCAACCACAGAAGCAGAAGCAACAACCGCAGCAGCAGCAACCACAGCCGCAGCAACAGCAGCAGCAACCACAGGCGGCTATGACGACAACGACGATGACGACGACGCTCGTCGGGTGGAGCGAACCCCCAAGCTTGCTTATCGCTCACCTTAACCCCCGGGGCACCCCACTGCTGCCACAAAGCAGCAAGTAACGGCGGGGCAGCGGGAGAATGGCACAGAGGCGCACGCACGCCACACTCAACACAGACCAACAGACACTCGGTATACATTCGCAAATACCTACACGAACATACAGATATATATATATATATATATATATATATATATATAATATATATATATATATAAATATATATATATATATATATATATATATATATATATATATATATATATACGACAATGTATATGTTTGTCGTGACACATACACTCACACACGCGCATCCTACAAATACCGATAAACGCCCACGACATACACACGAACTCACAGATACAGGCGCGCATACACACACACACGAATTGATTGTTGTTGTTTGTTTGTTGCTCCTATCTATGCTCCTCTTCATCAAACGGTTTCTGTACTTTGTTTCCTCACGCGGCCGTGTTCTTCGACTTTTGGCGCGCGCGGTCTTCAGGTGACGTGGTCATCTTCACTTCACCGTCGCTAGGTGATGGCCGCCACCGGGAATACCGTCTTCAGCAACGTCAAAAATAATCATCATACAAATAATAGAAGAGAAATTGGCAAAGAAAGACAGAGAAGGAGAAATGTAGAGAGAGAGAGAGAGAGAGAAGAAGCGAGAGAGAAAGAGAAAGAGAAGGGAACAGAGCGGGGGGAGAAAACGATACATGAATAGATGTATCCTGACAGGAACTTGCTGCCGGGCTCGTGACGGCAGCTTGGCTGATAGCGTTGTTGCTCCCAGTTGTTGTTAGCGGTGGTGATGATGGTGGCGATGGTGATGGTGGCGATGGTGGGAGAGCTGTCATCATCTTGGCGCTTACGTCTTCCATCCACACGGCGGTGGCTGGGGATACTATAGCGTCGAACGTCGTTCGTTTGCCGACCAATCAACCATGAACCACCAGCCTGGTTACCTACCTGACTCGCTGTATGCTTCATGCCAGCAAACCTAGCAGTCATTCATTCAGCCAGTCAGTCCGTCCGTCCATTACAGACAATGGCTAGGCCGGATCTAACGCTGCTTCGTCTGTTTCTGGTTGCGCTTCTGCTGCGGCTGTGGCGGCTGCTACGAAATAGATAATCACAGCCATACTCGATGATAAAACATCCAATGCGAAGCGCCTTAGTCGTAATGAGTATTTTCGACACTTATCGGCACCTCGCGGCACCTCTCGCATCCGTGCTGGTGAGGCTGTGTGGCTGCCAACTTCTCGTATGTAGTTATTATTAATAATAGTGTTGTTGTTGCTGCTGTTGCTGCTGCTGCTGTAGTAGAAGTAGTAAGTTGTTGTTATTGTTGTTGTTGTTGTTGTTGTAATTACTCCAATAGTAGTAGGTGTAGTAGTAGTAGTAGTAGTAGTAGCAGTAATGGTACTAGAGGCAGTACAATTAGTTCTCGCTATTATTAATGTTGTTCACATGAGGTGTTGCCTTGATTGTATTGGTAGATGCGTTGGGAAAAAGTGGAGGCGGATGGGGGGGGGGGGTAAGAATTATTTCTGTTTTTGTCGTTTTATCTGTTGGTTTTGATGTTGTTGTTGTTGGGGTTGCTCCCCTTGTTGTTGTTGTTGTTGTCGTCGTTATAGTTTTGGTTGTCATTGTCGTCGTCATCACTTTGGTTTCTGTTGTGCTTTGCCAATACTCAGCAGCATTGCTCGAGTGATTGCTGCTTTTGCTGTCGTAGTCGCGGTTGTGGTATTTTGTTGTTCATTTCAATTTTGCTGTCGGGATCAAGGTTCTTCACATCTTCTGAGAGGTCTGCTGCATGCATCATCTGCTGTCTGACTGATGCCCCGAACAGACCGCGATGAGTGCAAGTGTATCACACGCTGTTTGTGGCACACGTTGCATTGCACGCGGGCTGTCCATCAATCTAAAGTGGCTGTCATCTTCTTCGTTATTGTTTCCTGATGGTATTTTTAAACTACTGTAGGCAATTAATATATATATATATATATATATATATATATATATATATATACAGGTTTCTAGCAAGCTGGGATAAATCTATATATATATATATATATATATATATATATTATAGGTTTCTAGCAAGCTGGGGGAAATCCAACCCATCAGAGCCCAGTATCACTATTATTATTGTTGCTGTTGTGGTTGTTGCGAATGTGTTGTCGTTGTTATAAATGCATGCTTGCCAAGGATATATGAATACCGGAAGGAATTCAACACTAGCCCCTGGTCACCCCAAAGGTCTGTGGCACAGGCTGATCGTTATGTCTCTGCCACTACCGTTGACTTTGTTTATGTTTATGTTGTTGTTGTTGTTGTTGTATTGTTGTTATTGTTGACGTTATTGTTATTGTTGTTTCTGTTACCGGTGGTTCAGTGACAGGGCTCTAGGCTGGATTTTGTCGTCGTCGTCGTCGTTTTTGTCGCCATTGAGTTTGTCACCCGAAATGATGATATCATCATTATATTATTACATACGATCAGCATATGATCAGCAGCAAGTTGGATGCAAACAGGAGAAAACCGAGCACAAGCTGCAACTAGCAGTGACAGCATTTGTTGCATATACATACTAATAGCGTGCGTCGCTCAGTTCGCCCCGATTCGGGTGAGCCAGCCTGCCTGCGAGCCTCCTCTTGTCGACTTGTCAACTGTCAACATACTGTGCTCGAGTCAAGTCAACGTCTGCGAGGAGACAGAGAAACCGACCGACCGACCGACATACAGACAGACAGACAGGCGGACAGAGGCATATACAGAAGGACAGGCCAAATGGATGAATCACCTCCGAAACCATAGCATATGCCTGCTGCTCCCGAGACTCAGACAGTTCGGGCGTTACTCGACGGTATGCGTCACGGCTTAGGCAAGAAAGCACTCTTCACCAAAACATGCTACTGACGACCACAATGGCAGAAACAACGACAGCAACAGCAGCAGTAGCAGCAACAGCAGCAGTAGCAACAACAACAGCAACAACACAACAACAACAACAAAACCAACACCACCACCACCAACCTAACAACAACAGCAACAACAAAAGCAGCAACAACAACAACAACGCCACGAATGTAGGAGCAGCAACTCGCTAGCATCAACTACAATAGCAGCCACAACGACAACAATGACAACAACAGCAGCAACAACAACAAAAATAGCTACAACAGCAACACAAGACCGACAATACAATACGGTTGTGTCGACGGCGGCGTCAGCCGTGACACAATTGAAATCGCATGAGAGCATTGCAGCTACAATTCACAGACATGAGTGTTCGTGACTCGGTCGGCAATCAGCCCAGAAGAGGTAGTCAGAGTTTGCCGTGTCGTCCGAATGTCATCGGAATTCGTCATCTTTCCGATTTTCGAAAACACGCCTCACCGTCAACAGGAGCCGCACTACCGAGAACCGAGCACTCAGTAACTTCAGGCTTTTCTTGGAATGCTAACGACGTAGACATAGAGGAAGACAACGCAACAGAGAACTAAACTTGACATTTATCTAGCCGCTGCTCTGTTTGGGCAAGGCTAGGGGCGTTCGGGCACAAAAGCGTGACATGATCGTCCTTTGGCATCGCCTTGCATCACCGGAACCTTTCCCCGAACGTGTGGCCGATTGCTAACTATGGCTGCCCAACTTCTACAGCTGGGTAC